>JABWIB010000674.1:69755-93258 GCA_016617825.1 Platyplectrum ornatum | reverse complement strand
GGCAGGGATTAACCTTTAATTTTTTAACATTTACAATTTTTTTTTACAGGTTTTTTTTCATCAAAAGTTGGCATAGTACTCACGGCAGTTACTATGTGGGCTATCGTGAATGAAACTAATGTGAAAATGTTGGAAATATTCACATTAGTTTCATTCACAAGCTGAACATAGTAACCGCCGTTATTACTATGCCAGCTTTTGTAAGTAGAGTAAAAACCCACACGGTAACGATAGATTTTGTTTTTTAACTTTTTATTTATTTATTTTAGAATTTTTTTTATTATTATTTTTATTATATTTTAATTATTATTTTTGAATTTTTTTTTACATTTTTTACAAAGATCCTGCTCTTATTCATTCACAAATAAGCACAGGATAAGCACAGGATCTGCATCTGGATCTTACAGATCTGTCGGTCCTCTGTCCCTTTAAGGACATATGGCCCAGGGCGGGAAGGGGTTAATTATGTTAACAAAAGATGCAGACAGAAACAAGGTGCAAATAATGTTTTCAACAACTAACTTGAAACTAGTATTGCCTCATGGCTCCTTATCCTTCTTTCGGTACGCTCAGCTCATTGTCCAGTAACACCACAATACAACGTAAACACTGCTTTTCTCCATATTTATGTCTCTTGCCCTTTCCAATCTTCTCTAGACTGGTTCTATCTGATTAATCTCTCCTTTTAGTCAGAAATTTCTCACACATTTTCTAAATACGGCTCCCTCTTTCTGCATAGATCCTTTTCCTTCCCTCGGATAGCTGTGCACTTCCACACAACCGCTCTCCTCACAAACCCCTTCTTGTCTCACGCCCCAGCTCCATCACCGCAGTATAGTTTATACTATAGCAGTATCTGCCCCCGCGCACCTGCCTTACTGACCAAACAGTCAGGATTCAGACTACAACAGCTGTGTTTACAAACCAACATTGCCTAGCAATAGGATTCTTCCCCATGCAACTGCCAGGGTGAGAACTCAGCATCAACGAAAGACTTTGACACCCTCAAGAAGAATAGCAACTTACAGTGCTCTTCAGCCATCAAATAAGCTGCCTTCCTTTATTAGTCTTCATCCAGATAGTAATGACCAGAGGCAATAACTTGGGTACATATTGCTATTTCTGGTTTGGTTGCTTTAGGTTAGAATATGAATAGAATATGAATTACATTCATGTGATTGCACAATACATTATTAATGCCTCCAAACATTCCATTTAGGTTCTGAATTGGCTTTGGAAACCTATCACACACCCTTGGCTAGATGTACTAAACTGCGGTAATAGAAATATTTCGTTTTTGTCCATAGGAACCAATTTAGATTACAGCTGATATTTTCTGGTATGTAATAGGAAACAGAGTATGAATCTGGATGCTATGGGCAACATCTCTACTCCATTCCTACAGTTTAGTAAATCTAGTCTATTATCCTGCATCTGTAAGTTTAGACCTAATTTTGATATACTGGGGGAAATTTATTGAAGATCGAGTTTGATTCCTCTCCAGAGTGGGTCGTATTTTTGGGCGAGTTTTGGTTTTAGGGTGAGTTTAGTATAGGTTTAGTATAGGTTGTGTTAGACAAAACTCGCCTGTTTCAAACTCGCCCAAAACTCGCTGAAATAAACTCGCCATTGCAAGTTTTAACATGAGGCACATACATTTGATAGTATTCACTATGCATCGTGAATAATTCTCACCCAAAACTAGCATGTGAATTTTCTAAAACGCGCCCATATAAACAGATCTGCTTTTTGTATGCAAATTTTAGATTCTCGATATGCAACCATCAACCCCTAATACATTTTATCTTACATCTTACCTTTTTTGCATGTAGGTGTGTTTGTGTTATTTAATATTTTAAACTCAAAAACATGTTCTACAAGTTTATTCTTAAACATAATATTGTACCAAACTGATTATGGCAAACATGGTTATGCAGTCTGAATGTATCATTAAAACTAGATGCTTCTGTAAGTGTGACCTTTATGTGCTTTTAGTTTTGTTGCACTTTCATTATTCCTATATTACAATTAAACATGTCTATTATTGTAATGGTTTCAATATTAAAGTCAGTTTTCCCATGAAAAGTTTTTTATTATACAATTAAATTTACAACTATGATTTTGTCACAATTGTGTGACATTATTTTGTAAAGGTAACAAAACCTTTACACATTTTGTTCATGTGTATTACACATACAACTGGACCATTCTTGTTATTCATTATATATAAGGAAGCAATATGGAATTCTTCAAAATAACTAACAGAAACTCGCCAGGATGTGAACAGAAACTCGCCAGGGTAAGTAAGAACAGAAACTCGCCAGTGCGAGAAATGAAACTCGCACAAAAATACAAAACTCGCCCTCAAAATCACACTCAAACACACAATAAAACTCGCAAAAACTGTTTATATAATTATGATTTTACAGGAGGGTGATATTTCAAGAACTCAGAATTCAGTTGGTCCCAGAAGTAGTCTAGGTCCTTTATTACCCGTTTATAAGCAGATAGATTGTATAATCAGTGTATGCTGCTTCCAAGAGTGTTAATGGACATATACACACAATACAGTTATATATATTTTATTTTTACACTAATTGAGGATTTTCAATTTACAATAAGGAGATTATATCACATTGGAGTAAATGTAGACATTATGATAGTCTAATTTTAAAATAATCCTGTAATATTTGACAAATACTCTCTAACAGTTTTTGCATACCTCCCAACATTTGCCGGGGGGAGATCGGGACAGACATGTCCTGCCCCTGCACCGGCCAAACTCCGTCGCCTGTCTCGGCCAAGCCTCGCCCAGCACCATCCAACCCCGCCCCAACACCACATGGCCGCTTCCCTTGCACGCCCAAGCATTGCCCACCCACTTCAAAGCCCCGCCCCCTTTTAAGGCAAAACCAAAAAAAACCCACTTTCCTGCTGGACAAACTGGTAGGAGGGGGGAACAGCCCAAAAGCGAGACTGTACTGATTAAATCAGGACAGTTGTGGGGGTTATGTTTTTGTCATCATATTTCTAAACGTTTGCCATTATCCAAGAACAGATTTTTATTTGAGAAAAGGGGACATATTTTATCTGGTTATATCTTCGGTTTTGAAGTTGTACACTAGCGTTTACAATGCTAGCTGTGAAGTTGTCACAAAACCATCTAACTGCACCTCAGGGAAAACACATTTCCAATGAAATATTTTTCCATATGGTGATTGCATGTTCTTCTCCAGTTTCCTCCTACATACAAAAACATTGTTGGTAATAGCAATCCTGTACAATATGTATGCGTGTGATAGTATGACAAACATTTCTAAAAGTCATCTTAATAATGAGACCTGACACAGAACTGGGCTAGGCTCCAGGCCTATGTATTGCATTGTTCTGCTTTGTGTTTCCTTCCTGTGTGTGTTTGTCATTTATATTCATGGAGTAAAAGGAATAGTTTGTGAAATCTAAGGTTAAGGATCAGGTAGGTTGCTTCATATTGCAGTATTGTATCTTATGTTGTATCGTATACTGTATAGTGACAGGGGAGTGGGTGGTACACAAGGGTTAGTTAGCAGATATAGGAGCTCTGATAGAGGGTTCTGTGTTGTTAAAATTTTTATTCAACAACATTATAAACAATTATATAAAATATCTTCATTAAATGCAAAGTATTTATAACTGCTTACTTCATATAACACTCAAGCTTATCTATCAACAGTCTGCTGATTTATCAAAGCTGCCGGTTTATCAAGTGTTACGCTGGTTAGTAACTGGAAAATGGTTCACAAGATAAGAATATTGGAAAGATAATACTGGCCTCATAAGCATCATAAGCCTGTTGATTCATGTATACACACTGACATGATTTATCTGCAACTCTGTGATATTCATCTCTCTTTACAAGCTGTTGTTTAACATTGTTCCATTGATAATTGTGAAATCTAGGAGCTTCCAAAGATCCAGATAATCAAATGCTGTTTCACACAATTTAACAGGATACACCATACACACGGGTAAGATGCCTGTTCTTGTGTGATTGGTACAATAGTGATTTAGAAAAAAAAGTCTAGTGTGCACCCAGCAGTAGTATCAAATTTAAATGGATCTTCCCTGCTCACCTTGTGTAGTGTTGGTGAGTAGACAGGATGCCCTGTTGTACAAATCTTCCAATGTATTGAATTGCATTCCGTATGCCTGAAGATCCACAGTGTAACGCCAGGTGCATGTGCAGTCCGTTCATGGTACCCAGACTTTTATACGCAGCTTTGGCCTGGTCCTAAATCTTTAAAATTGATATTAGTGGATTTTTATGTCTCTCTCACTGTAGACCGGATCCAAATTTCTGCATTGTATATGTATGGAGGTCTGATAGACTGCAAGTCACTCTCCACTAACAGGCAGACTTTGCAGCAGTTACGCTGTCATAGACCAACCTTAAGTCTCCAGTGTGGATCAGCTGTCTGTATGTGAAATCCAGTCCATACCTTGTCCCTGATGTTAATTTTAAATAACAAGTTCACCCCTTCCCGCCTTGCACAGTTTTGGCCGAATGGAGGGAATGCCTTGTCCTGTCACCCAGATCTCTTAGTGTACAGCATTGCATTTCATACATAAGTATATCTACAAAGTAATATGAAANTGCATATGCAGATGTTACAGTTATGTTACTTATGTAAGAGGCTTGTATAATTAGTCTAATGTTCGCAGTCTGTTATCTTCACAGATTTTCCTCGGTCACATATAATACATTAGAGAGGCAAACTAAAAAAGGATAGTATAACTGCTTATTACTAAATCACCAGCGATGTGATCATACAAAATAAATACACACTCCTTTACATAGTGCTCACATACACACCCAACAGGAGAATGTTATCATTCCCCAGGTACAATTACCCTTATGTTAATGCACTCACATTTGTACTTTAAGTTGTAGAGATAATTTGCAATACATCTGAGTATAATGTTTGATTCTATTTCTTTCTATTTTCCTTTATAAAACATGACATGCAACACTTACATTACATGGTGCATTATCCAATATAATAGCAATTTATTTATACAGTTACCACATTCATAGTGGTTTAGAAATAAAGCATAAAAGTACAATTCAGAATAGTGTGATTGGTCCTGTTCTTTCAGTTTGTATAATGCAACATTGTCTCAGGTTTATCTATTATATATAAATGTGAAAATTATCTTTATTCATTATTCACTATGCAAATTCGGCAACACAGATGCTACCTAAGAAACAGCCTAAACCCAGGAACTCTAATACAAAAGAAATATTACTTAGATTACTTACATTCTTTCATTTTATTTGCCATATTTTATATATTTTTAGAATGAAGAATTTCAATTAAAACTGCTTAATGCGACCTTTTGATATTATTTTCTTTCGTACGCTTTTTGTGCTATGTTTTAATGTACTTTTAAGAATATGCTTAGAAAGGAAAAACACTTATTCTGAAGTGCTATTATTTGTGAGCATCTGAAAACTGAAGGGCTTTGAAGCTGCTCATCGCCAATGCACTCCCTCTGGCTAAGTCATGCTCCTGAGAGGGTGTTTGGCTCTGTTCAAGTCAGTGAATGCATTTGCACTAATTGGTTGTCTTTCATTTCATAGACATTATGTACAGGCCACACAACCAATTGCTTATTACCCTTTGCTAAGTGACCTGGACTCGAGGGCAATACAAGACAAAAAATATACATGCTTTTTTCCCATAGTATTAGCCTTTCACAAAGACTTGTACCTGTAGTTTATAATATAAAAGATCTGCTCTCTGCATAAAAAACTAATAGTATTGGTTTACATTTATAATTTACAGATAAGAATCATAGAGTAGCAAGTAGGGAATGCAAGTACCTAGGCTCTCGACAAATGCCCTGAAAGCTGAGGAAATTGTGAACACAGTGCTCAATCCTTAAGCTGGCCACACACTATAAGATAAATTGTTCCAATCAAACGATTTTTTCAAGAGTGGGTAAAACCATATTGAATTGCAGGGGTGGTAAAATGAATGTCAGTATTTGCATGCAGAGAGAATACTTTATTTTTGCATTTTGCACACAGATACTGACCAGCATTACTGTTACTGTTGTTATTAGACTTGTGCTGGAAACATCATCTCTCACCTGTGATACTGATTGTAATTAATTCAATTTGCCTCCCCTGCAATTCAACATGGTTTTGCCCACTCTTGAAAAAACCTTTCCATTGGAACAATTTATCTTATAGTGTATGGCCAGCTTAAGTAACATCTTCTGACCCCTCTGGCACATCCTTATAGGATCAGCATAGTGTGGGTTAGATTTCCACCGTAACCCATTATATTAAGTCAACTAGTAGATGAAAAACTCTTTTGACTGGATTTCCAGTAGAATAAAGGATCTCTGAGAGGTTCTCCATGAAGCCTTTGTGATCTTGGAATGGCAGTGTATGGGCCGCATGCCCATATCAGTAACCAATTATTGCATGGTTACCATCAACATGGAGGAGCTGGGGCTCACATCCCACCCCATAATACATCTTTTTGTTTTTCCAGGGAAAGAAGTGATAATTTGTATGTACTCAGAACGCACACGCATTCTGTACGAGTGGGGTACATTTTTGAACACTTAGTAGAGTTCTGGTTTTGTTAATGCCCTCCCATACACACATAACTTTCTGATCCCACACGGTAAGGATGGTCTTACAATCGGGTGATCGTTCTTAATTCTGAATCCATTTCACAGTATTAAACCTTTGTCCTTACAAACTGGTTTTGTGTAGTTCATAGAATGCAGTCATTTGCTTAAACTTGCCCATTGTGGGAAAACAAATATGGTTAGAAAGCTGACACTTGTAATGTGGGTTATTCTCACTGGAATTTAGATTTTCTTTTTGATTTCTGAGTAAATAATTGTTTGTGACCCTAATATAAGGTAACTAATTATTTTACTCTAGATCCAGAGTCTTGTGCGGGCACAGGATGTTCCCGCCGTACCTGTTCTATTCAGAGCTGCATGTTTCTTTCAAAGCCTGCGTTAACATTTTTCTTCCTAAGGCTTTCATTCATAAAAGCTGACATAGTACTATTAATTAAAAATAAATAAAAATAACACAACAATGTGTGTATTATTTGATTTATTTTCATTATATTTTTTAGTTTTTTTCTACATTGCAAGGCTGTTGGATGCAGGTAATTGTCCTACGGCCAACTTATACCAGGACATGGTGTAGGATCGGGACTTCGCGGCACATGCAGGTGGATACATCAGGTCCGCTGTATATATTTAATATTAGATATTTAATATTAATTGTAGAATTCCTTTTCACATGAGCACTTTAGTTGTAATTCGATTATGCATTGTGAGATATTTTAAATTGCACTATGTCACTTTAAATAGGCTGGGAGGATGGTATAATTAAAATACAAAGCACATATGATTATATCACAAAATGGGAAATTTTCCAACACTTTTTTAGATCTTGTCGTGTAAGACACTGAATTTTTGCACTTTATAGGAACATTAAGTGTGCACAATGTCACTTTATAGATCATAGATAATTAATCTGAGACACACATAAAGAAATATATATCTCTTACACTTTTATCAAGTACCTTGGGCACTTAGTTGGTCATATTTTAACCACATAGGTTGTGGTTTTATTCACATAGCACTTTATTGGAATTTATACATTAAGCTACAAATAATTGCTTGTTTAGTAAGCAATACACCCCTTTTTTTATTTAATTAGTTATAGGCGAAAACATGCACTTTATATAGAATATGAAACACATAACAGGCACTTAACAGGCACAATGGCACTTTACTAAAATATAAATAATCGTACAACTTGTGATATATATATAAGAACTTTATAGGCACAGAGTTGGCTATATTTCAATTACATAGGCTTTATTCACGGAGTAAGCTACTGGAATTATTTTATTAAGCCATAAATAACCGCTTGATCTGTAAATAATATATTTCTTATGAGACTAATAATCAGTGAAAAGAAGTATTATCATGCACATCAGATATGGCTATGATGATGGGGTTTAAGTAATAAATATGTTTTTCAGACAATCTCATTTTATAAATTACGTATATAATTAGAGGGGATGAACCAGATGTATTTATTGTTAGCCTATTACAATCCCTATAAGAGGGATGGGGAAACTTGTCCAGCAATATGAGGAAGATCGGGAGCCGAGGGGAGGGTGACGTCACACCCGAACGGATACGAAGAAAGCCGAGATATGACTAACCCGGAATGAATAGAGCAGGTTCGGGAATGAACGAAGAAGCCCGAAGAGGTACGAGGCTCCCACCACTGTGATTGACGTGGGGGGACATGTGATGACATAGAGGAAGCCAATTGGCTGGTGACGCACATAAATATGCGACGATATACGACTTTCAACTTGATGCCTGTGGAAGCTAACTAAGCGAAACGCGCGTAGCGATTCGTTGCAGGGGTCTCCTACCCCTTTAATGATAATAATGTATTGAGGGGGCTGTGGGATGATAGGGATGCTCTATTAGTGACCCATTATTTGATCTGAACAGCGGCAGATATATATTATCAGCTTATAAGCGTCATAATACGATAATTACTTTTACAGAACACTAAAAAGTCGCTAAATTTAAAGGTCCCTATGGCAGGGATGTTGGGCACATAACCCTATGATACCCACATAATAGATTTACAATCTATGATATATGAGTTTAAAGTAAAGAGAGCCCCAGTACAATAGGGTAAAATATTGGGAGATTCCCTGCAGCCTTGTTTTTAAATCACAACTAGATATTTTCTATCACTGTCTATAAGTTTTTTTTATATATACTTCGCTGCTTCTGTTGTGTGACAATAAACATTTTTAATGCAGTTCAAATAAATGTTATATTTTAAATGATGATATCAGTATAAGGGGGGAACTCTCAGGATACCTGAGTGCACCCATTAAGAGACTTTCTTTTTTCTTTTATTAACTTGGTTCAGAGTCTTGGGTGGCACCGCCCACGATATGCATATAATGTATCAAAGTCTATTAAGATAGAATTGTATTTATTGTGGGAAGATATAAAGTCATATCCTATGGGCAATAGGATCCCTGAGTGTAGGATGTACATTTAATCCAATATATGAGTGCAGGTGTTTTTCTCTTGTTTCTGTTTATATATTTAATGATGTAAAAAGAAGAAATGGAAGTAGTATTATACTGAGACACTAGTTGGGCAGCTAATCCAGAACAGATGGTATTTTTTTTTTAGCAGAAAGGATTTAAGCAGATTGGCATTTTGGTAAAATGAATAGGACCAGTAGAAAGTTTAATTTTGGGACTTTCTTTTCTATCATTATTGAACCTATATATAAAACCTATATATATATAACCTATATTGAACTCTATAAAATTATATATTTGAAATGTAAAACACAAACTTTCAAAACTAAAATAAAACTAGTGATAAGTGTGTCCATTGATTAGTTTGAAATAATAAATACATATTTAAAGGTCAGAAAAGAGGTAAACTGCATAGTTCTTATCCTTTGCCAAGTCAGATGTCTGTGGAAATCAAAGCTGAGACACCACTAACAAAGCAAATAGCAGCGTTACATATGAAGCTAAGCTCAGTTACTTCGCCATTCGCATGGGTTACAAGCGTCAGGTGTTGGGTTTGTGAGAATACTTGTTCATTCTCAGTGCAGAAAAAAGTAGCAGCTGCACCGAAAACAGATGTGTGTCGTGTGCACTATGTATAAGGCCCTTGTGTATGCTACAGTACAGTACCTCTAAACGATATTTCAATTTCTGTCAACACTGCCAGCAAGAATGTAAATAGGAGGCTAGTGACAATCTCTAATCCTGTGTGTAGCATTTACTAGCCCATACACATACATATGCATGACCTCTAGTGGTTATGCCCATGATATGAACAACTATGTGCAGAGCAAGCTGCTGCATCTGTCTTTTTATTTAAAGCTTCTCATTTATTTCAACAGACAACTCCACCTACCTTCTTAGGATGACAATAAAAAGGTCCTGACTTTTGTTCCTGTTAGTCCTTCTAAAACACACTTTCAGTTTAAGTTTTGGACCACAATTATTGTGAAAACAGCAAGCAAATAGGTCTGGCTACACACTAAGCTTGCACCGATCCAAATACAATTGCAATTCAGTGAAATATACACTTTTTTGTTATGTTTCCCTTAAAGAAACCATTTGAAATTTTCTTCTAAATAGATAGATAAATGATGTAAAATTGAAAACCATTTAATAGTAGCATTTAGATGGGGGAATTCCATAATCAGCTGATCAGATGTGGTCAGCTAGTGTTGTGCATCATCATCATTGTATAAATTCAGGGTTGCATGGGGGTTCAGCAGAGGGTATGATTTATGCAAAGCCCTCTCTCCTGACCGGCAAAAGTCATACATGTGGTATTGTTGGATGGGACTTGACATCATCATGCCCAGTGTCAGATTAACAATAGGGCGGATGGCACTATAGCCCCAGGCAACCACCTGAAAAAAGGCCCACACATACAGTCAATCTTCAGGCCTCCTACTGAAATGCATGAGGATGACTGCGACACATCCACTATCCTGCACAGTGCGATAAGGGAGGATACAGTGTGATGAAATGTAATGAATGAATGTGCCCACATATAATTTACCACCTCACATAACACTGATCATACCCACTGCAACAGGCATTTGAAAATGTTCAGATCCGAGTCCATGTGGTCTTTAATACAGCCCTGATCATGCCCCAGCGGGGCTGAAATCACTGCCTCAGCCCAGGTCCCGAGAGATTTGCCAACTCACCCAGGATACCCAGTCTCCTTTAAATTCTGTGAGTGTAACAAACCTGTGTAAATCACTAAATCCCATTGCAGATCTGTCAGGTTTATATGCGCCTAGATTCAGACCTAGTTCAAGTTACCTGTAGAAATCTGTACTGTAAAGCCTTGGTATTATTATCCTTTTCACATCTGATTATACTTCTCCAACATAAGGAGTTTCTGGAATATGCTGCAATAAAGTATACATCCAGATGTTTATGAATTTCAGAAATGTTTTATATAGACATGAGGGCATGAACTCAAAAATCAAGGGAAAATAAAAACAATTGTCAACGGTAAGAAATTGTACCTCCTAGGGAATAACTTCAGTTTACTTATTATGTAAAAATGTGGGAAAAGAAACCAACATGGAAAGCATTATTTAAGCATGGAAGAAACCTCGGATCAAAGAATGGGCTGTCTTTAATGTCTTCAGCATAGTTCTACACACAAAAAACGAAGAAGAAAGCAGAGGAAGCATACGAAGGTAGACAATGTGTTACTGTCCTGTCTAGCCCAGTCATAAAAGATTAGGCATACTGTAGTTACATAAATAAGGAAGAGGGATGTGATACAGGTTGCCGTTTTACAAGCAGATGGCTGACTCCATAAAAACATTTATCAGGACAAATTATTATGGTTCTAAACAGAATTACATTTAAAGGCGACCTCCAAATCCAAACATCATGACCATAATACAGGTATAGATCTTTACCTTGTCAATAATAACATAAATGTATTCTTATTCTGTGTGTAACACAAGATGGGGGGTTTACCGGTGAAAGATAGAAGCTCCAGTGAAGAGGTAGACATACAATGGCCCATGTCGTATTCATTGATACCTATAGCACCTATCTACCTATGATACCTACCATTGCACATAGTTCAACAATCCCTTTCGACTCTTTTGAAATCTGTTTTACAAAACAGTGAAGACAATCTAGGAACAAAGACAATTCTACTAACAAACTGTTTCATTATTGTGTAAGCTAGGTTGCTCATAATCATCATAATCCCTTAAAATACAGTATAACCATTTTGATCTGTCCTTCAACTTGTTACAAGTGTTACAAGGAAAGATCAGATGTGGAATGTGAGGAGTGAAGCATTCACCCAGTACTGAAACAAACATGTTCCTCGTTCATCAATATTAAATCTGCTATTGGTAACTTCTGGCTTCATGGATCTGGGGTCCCGGGAAACAGATTTCTTATTAATTATTTAGGGACAATACGACAGTGGACCACCTCCTTATACAAATACATTTCCTTCGATCAGTATGTTGTCTTCTCTTCTGTCTTTTTCAACAATATAATCAGGACTTTGAGTTTTATGCAGCAGACTATATCACTTAGTGTTTCATTTTACATGTTTTATGCTTGTTATGTTACCAATATGTCCATGGGGTTATGCAAAATGTGTTTTTCTTTCTTTTTCTTTGTTCACGTACATCAAATTAAAGAGAAAAAAAAACATGCTTGCTGTGTTTCCAAGTTACAGGCTGGGCTAAACAAAAGAGCTTTATAAAATGCCAGCCACGATATGTGTACAGGCTGCCAAGAGGTTTATATGTGCCAGAATAATACATCACAATTACCTCAGAAAGTTTCAACCTAAACTGACTGTATTTTCTTTTATCTCTCACATATTAATGACATGGTAATGAATATATCAGGTATGCAATCTTAACATGAATATGTTCGACAGATGTGTAGAAGGGCATAGAATGAAAAGCCAACCATGGATGGAGGCATATAGTATCATCAGCAGTTACATGCCGGCTGTTGCTTATTAGAAATATCTATCTATTTCGAAAAGCAAATAATGGTTGGGTAAGTACGTTGAAATATCCCTATTTTGTCTTCGCGCTGACATGGTTTCCCTGGTAACACAGACGCCTGACAGACGAGACATTAATGACGAGGCAGTGATGGAGCATATAAGAGGTGGGTCAGGGTAAGGCTATGGAAAGCTCATTGAAGAAGAAGGGGAGGGTTAAGATTAGGCTGCAGGCAGAAGATGTCGGAGATGGGGAAGTTAGGGTTAAAGGAGGGTATGGATGGGTTAGAGCTAGACTGCAGGGTGGGGAGGGTTAGGGGGATGGAAGGTGATGGTTACTATAAGGATTAGCATAAGGATTGGGGAAAATCTGTCTGTCCCCATGGACTTCTCACCATCACCAAGGAGTCAGGAATGACAGTTGGTGAGTCTGGTGACATCAACTGTCAATTAAGCTTCTAGGTGGCTTGTGAGGGAAAGGAGACCTGCTATACCATTCTCATAAGATGATTCTGCTGATACTAATCAAATTATTTCACTTGATAATACTACTGTGTGGCTAAATGTGACTTAAAATTATTAATGTATTGTGTGGCTTAATGTAAATTAAGAACATTAATGTACTATGTGGACTAATGTGAATTGAGAGAACTCACTAACATAGGGCATAATATATATGAGAAGTTACTGGGTCCCATAATATGACCTTTGGGAACTATTGTACTTGTAACTGTAACTATTTATTATACTAAGGTAGACCTAGTTATGAGATAAATGGAGCTTTAAAGGAAGAAAATGTTGATGTGTTTTTCTTACTTAGAAATATTATTAATTATAGCTCCTGGGCTTAAATTTAATAAGCAGGGTTATTTCTGGAGGATACATAAAATGAAACTGAATGCCACATCCCCACTTTTCAATCATCCGGCAATCTCCCTGCTTAGTAAATTTAGGCCCTAGACTCCTAAAGGAAAGCAGATCATTTTCTTGCAAATGTGAGCATCTTCCTGAAAAGTGGGGGAGAAATAAATCTAATATCACTTGATGATGCAAATGGTATTAGACCTGTTGTAATAGCAGGGGATGCTTTTGGCACTCCTGCTATACATTTGCACCAAGTCATAGGCACAGGTGATTTTTTTTTTGAGGTAAAGACCTGTTTTGTAAATTAGTATAGAAAAAAAATCTTATTTTAAGTATTATTGAATTAAATAAAAATTAAAAGTGTGTGTTGTTTATTTTAATTATTACATTTTTTTCCCCGTATTTATTTTATGCTTTAAAATTAACATTGAAACCATTTAAATAGTAGTTAAGTGCAGAGACAATGGCTGTAGAAGCATCAGTCCATATATAATTAACAAGCCTGAAAGAAGGCGACACAGTATTGTGGCAATGTTTACACTCCACACTATAAAAATAATGCAAAACAAACAAGTGTATGTAAATAGAGTGGTTATTATGAGAGCACATATTAATTAATTGGCAAAGTTTAAAGAAATTATTGGAAGAGAATGTTGTTTACAACCTCATTTTAATTGAACTTTACCTTGGAGGCTATTACAATATATACAGTTGAACAACATTTTTGTATTGATATTACTAGGTGGCTGGAACACTACAAAGAACTATATAGTTATATTATGAAAACTAACAATTAATCATCCTAAAATACTTATTTTAAAATGTTAATTATACAGAGTTTTCGTGCCATGGTAATTTTACAATGGAAAATGATAAGTATAACTATGATTGCAAAATGCAATCAGGTGTCGTCCTTAGCCCTTGGCTGTGTTGCGTAGAAGATTTATAAGATGAAAAGTTAAATCAGATTCATATTAAGTTACATCTTCGTTTGGCATAAAGTTCCTTTCCCTTTCCCATATGTTTCAAAATATGTTTATGTACCTGAATGTATCTTGGGACTGCTTGCAAGTAACTTGAAACATATAAATATATACACAAGACCACATAAAAGGCGCTCCTTACAATGTGGGAAGCTTCTGGTGGTACAATGTAGTAAAATAGAAAGTAGAATGTCATTTTGTTTATATACACTCTGATGAAAGCTGAGGTCAGCAGCTAAAATGTTGATGAAGGAACTATGTTTTTGTGTTTGTGAATAAACAAATCAGTCTTCTTTTTATATTAGAGAATAGGGTCCTTTATACCAGTGGTCGAAGTGGAAATTTAGAAATGGTGGTATGGACATTAAGAAGTGACGGTTTGGAAACACAGAATATGTTTGGTTATCCCCACTCACTTAAGATCGCATTTAACTTTCAACAAATAAATGACAAAGCTAGATGTTCAATTTAAATAATGTTTAATGGTATATTCTTTTGTACCATTAAAGTTAGAAAAAGTTTTTTTTTTATCTTTACAGGCATATCGGCATATTTTGCACATCCCACACGGGAAATGTCCTAAAGCTTTATACATTACATTACATCACCCACCCCCCCGCCGATATGTTAAGAATGGGGCTATCATTTTTTGCTCTTCTGAACTTTACTGCTTTTTCTGGCAGTATAGTTGCAAGGATAGGGTCAACCTTCAAGACTAACCAATGTTTATTAATAAGAGAGTCAATCAGTTCATAAAAATTGTGATGATGGAACAACCGCCTTTCTTTTGCTGGTTGTTTAGTTTCTTATTTTTAGGAGCATGGTCCAATAAACTCCCCCTATCCCGATCCCTGTCATTCTTGCTGCTTTCTTGTATTAATTCAATTGGATAATTTCTTTCCATACATTTTTTTTTTATATAATTCTGATTGTTGATTGTATATTTGAAGTTCTGAATAGTTTCTTTTCAATCTAAAGAACTGAGAATAATGAATTTTGGAAAGCCACTTCTGATTATGGCACCTATGGAACTCTAAGTAGCTGTTCGCATCCACTTCCTTAAAATAAGTGGACATGTGTGATTGCAATATACATAATCACTGGTATAGTGAAACATGAAATCAATGTTAGATCCTTCCCATATTGTCATATAGATGCCATATAGATCATCTATGTACCTTTTGTAAAGTTTGGCCACACTTCTAACGCTATCAGTTTCCCATATAAATATTGGCGAAACTGGGAGCGAAGACTGTGCCCATCGCAGTCCAATTGGTTTTGCAAATAACAAGTACCATTTAATAGGAAATCATTCCTTTTTATGACAAATTCTGTATAGGGCACCAGAAAACATAATTTTTTTAACTTAATTAATCAACTGATTTCAATGTTAAGCGAAAACGCCCAATCTCTGCTAATGAAGTATGGACTATATAGCTCTTGCACGTCCACTGTGCACAAGTTGTAATATTCTTCCCAGCTGAATTCATTTACAAATTTTTCCTTTTCATTTCCATTGCTCTGTTGGATATTAGAGTAAATCTATGCTTCTTCTTGTTATTATTTTTATACATAACTTAATAACCTAATAGTGCATGCTTTCCAGTTCTCCTTGCTGGAGCACAGGTTTGTTTATTACTGACTGACATTTGGGAACAGGTCCACATTTGGTTTCATTATATCATTTGTCATTGTTAGGAGACCTGTAAAACATGCACTGTTAGGGGGTTCTGATGATAGGTTTGATGACCACTGCTTTAGTCCATTGATTCTCTGACTCTTGTCGAGTATTTCCTTACCATCCATATTTCTATTATTTTCTTGTTTATTTTTACTATTTACTCCTAGCCCACGTTCTTACTCTTTTAATAAATAATCCTGTTTATCTCTTTGAAATTTATCTAATTTAGACTTAATAATCACCTCTTCTATTTTATACCTTAGCTTCCAAACATTTTTTCTCTTTTTTAATCAAAGCTAAAAGTTTAAGAAGTTCACTGGAACATTCATCTAAGATCTTGTTCCAAGTGAACATGAACTTTTCATTTTCATTATAACACATTGATGAGACCTTTTTCTGTAACCACAAAATTATTTAGGGTTTTTATAGCCCAAAATAATTTTGGTTCTTTTATTAAAAGTGTCTCCAATGTAAAAAGATCCTTTTGTTGTTTCCAAAAACAGTTTCACAAATTGTGCTGATCTTTGTTCAGATAAATTACTTTCTCTAAAATACATAATTCTTAAACAGTAAAGTTGGCCATACGCTATACAATAAATTGTTCCAATTAAACGATTTTTCCAAATTCGGACGATTTTCTTAAAAAAGTTTTTCAGTGTATGGTAAAATTTTTTCAAACAATCAGGCGAAATCATTCAAAAACCGTCATCACACTTCTGATCTTTTGGTCTGCACAGACTTAACTCATTTTTTAGGTAAAAAATCATTCAGTGTATGGGCACTTGCAATAATCCTGCTATTAAGACTCACTTTATAAGCATACACCAAAATATGAAAAAAAAAATAATTTGGAAGTGCTAATTTGCATATTTCTTTTTCCCCATACAATTATTGTATTGTAAAAAAAATTGGTTCATTACTCAAGTGCAGACCGGATTAGGCCTGTACAGGCCCCATCATTTTAGGAAATCTGGGACCCTTGGCTATTCCACCAGTAACGATTGACAACTAGCTACTAGCAATGTATACAGCTTTTTTTGCGTACTAACCTACACTGCCTTTCCCCACCATTTATCCCTCTTTACAACCATTTATCCCTCTTTACTCCCTCTCCTCTCTCTTGCCCATACTAGACCATATGGTAAGTGACATCCTACTAGATTTCTCTTGTGTGTATTCAGTTCTGAGTGTTTTGGATGTCATACCACTTTCATGTTGATTATTCTACTGGGTCACCATGTATGCTCTAATGCTCTCGATTCTAGCTTTCACTTTCCTATTGCATGATAGAAAATATCAGCAAGATTCTGATGGTTGCTACAAGCAACATCTCCACTTATTTAATCCCGCAGTTTAGTAAATATAGATCCAGAAGTCTTGATAGAGTATTTTAGTTCTTGCAGACCCCTCCTAATCTTACTCAAGTTTATAATTGCTTCAAAATCNAAACTATGGATTGAAGCCAATAACATTATACAATTTAATAATTGTGGGTATATCTTGTATTCTTATGATACAATCCTTAGAAATACCTGTTCATGATGAACTATTCAATTTACAGAGAAGTAAAGGAATGGTTTTCAGTTTACTCAACATGTACTGGTGATAAGGTAAATGATTAATCTATGTACAGTTTGTACACTTTTTCTAGCTCATCTTCTTGCAAATATTTCTCTGCAAAAGTGATTGCCCTAAGTGTATACAGCGCAACACTTTTTTTTATAGGATTATTAAAAATTTATTAGAAAACCTCATTTTCAATAGTAATTTTTTAATAATGTAGTTACCTATCTGAAAAATAAGCACTTTCTGTGAGATGTATAATGTAGGTTTTCTTTTTGTGGTTTGAAATAGTCATTTTATTTATATTCTAAAAAACCAAAACATCACAGACTAATAGCCATTAGGGAAAATCTATTTTCATAAAGTAATAGTTCCCAGTGTTGATCATGTAGGCTTGAGAAATGCCATTTTAGAAGTGAATGATAAACTTAACAACAACTTAGTAGAGACACGTCAATAATCTATTACTGGAGGATACCTGTACTCTCCCTCTGAAAGGTAGTTATCAGAAGAAGATAGAATTGTCTTATGTTTCATGCATACATAAGAGGTATTCTTCTGTAAGTAGGGTTTGAACTATATTGACAAGTATTATAAGGGCAAGAGACTGCTGGTATTGCCTGTTACAAGTCCACATTAATAGCATGCCAACAAAATGTTTACACTTCCAGGTATTGATTGAAGAAATTGATCCAGATGCACTGGGTGATAATTAAATGAAGGCCTTTATATGGGAGGTGAGTAACCCTTTACGTCATGTGAAAAACACATTCCATCCATAGCAATGTGCATATGTAATGAGTGCAATCATTGATTGCTGGGAGGTAACACCGCATGGAATATAATTTACTATACACAGGTTAAGCAATGATTGCAAAGCATTTCCAGGATGTTTTGCTGAATACTTGGAAAGTGAAGTCTTGGGATTTGGGTGATGCTGAATGTGTGTGTAAACACTGGAAGCTGTTGAAGTTGGTTGAGGACAGGTGACAGCTGAGCAGAGAAGAGGAGACTCTGTACTAACTACAGAAATTGGAACAATGATGTTATCACAAGTTAAATGCAGTCAATACAGTGCCTAAGCCCATACTGTATGATTTACATATTTTACACAACCACCAAGGATACACCGTAAATTAGGGTAATTAGGGTTAGGTAATAAGGGTTAGTAGGGTAATCCTGCATTCCCTGAGGAATTTTGCAGATGTAAAACCCTATTGTTATTATATCTAGACCTGGCCTACCATGCCTAAGCCTAAAACCACATGCGATGGTTCCTTTGTGATTCCAAGTTTTCAATCTGTAGCTAAAAAGTTCTGCTTTCCTCTTGGGGTCTCAGACCAATCCCCTCTCTGGGTTTGCTGGGACATTAATGTCCCCAGGGCCCTTGAGCTCTGGAAGCTCAATCCATTCTGGCTGACGCTGTTGGGGACTGACCAGGACATGGTGTCTACTTGGGTTTTCTTTGATGCCAATGCTGGGAGCTCCTCTCCTATGGCAGTAGGCAGTACGCCTTCAAAGCCTTCCTCCGTAGTACGTTCGGCTCCCGTATTGCTACGTTTAAACGTACTTCTGCGCTGCGAGAATCTGAACTGTGTACGTGTAGTCAGTCATTGGAATCTGCATATCTGGCTTCAATCCGACCAGGTTGCTTGGCTTTTGGCCCACAGTGAATATACTAATCATATGCTGGCAAGTCTAGGCGGAAGCTTCTATTTTCCTCTCATGCGTGGTACAATCTGACAGATGTGGTAGCTATCTTGCCTGACTTGCCCGAACAGACCTGACCACCTCTACCATCCCTGAAATTTGTGATGCCTCTGGGGCATTACTGACCACTACCCCTGATATTGCTCTGGTCTTTCGCCTTTATTTTCGGGACCTCTATTGCTCTCGAGCTGGGTACTTCCCGGGCGACCTGGCCACCTTCTTAGATGGTGTTTCCCTTCCCAGACTCTCCCCTGACAGTCGCTCCCTTTTAGATGCTCCTATCACCCTGATTGAAATTGAGGCTGCTATACAGTAATCTCCTACTCGGAAAGCTCCCGGGGCTGACGATATCCCCCTAGAAGTGTATAAGACCTATATAGACTTCTTTGCCCCTCGCGTCCTGTACCTGATATCCCAATTTAGTGACACTGATTTCCTTCCGCCCTCCATGCAGGAGGCACTGTGTACGATTAGTCAGAGCTGTGTACACGTAGTCAGTCATTGGAATCTGCATATCTGGCTAGTCAACTTCAGACCGACCGGGTTGCTTGGCTTTTGGCCCACAGTGAATATACTAATTATATGCTTGCTAAGTTTAGGTGGAAGCTTCTATTTTCCTCTCATGCGTGGTACAACCTATCTGACAGGTGTGGTAGCTATCTTGCCCGACTTGCCCGAACAGACCTGACCATTTTCCTACTCAGAAAGCTCCCGGGGCTGACGGCATCCCCCTAGATCTCATCATAGAGGAGCTGGTCCACCCTGACTAGACTGGCTTAATGCCTCGAAAATCCACCGCTATTAACCCGTGACGGGTGTTCGCCCACATTCAATTGCATCTAGGAGTGGGAGGTGGAGTGGTGGCCTCCTTGGATGCTACTAAGGCATTTGACTCTGTGGAGTGGGGCTACCTGTGGGAGGTCCTGGAGAGGATGGGCTTGGAGGCTCCGTTTATAGGCTGGGTGCAGTTGCTATATGGTGCTTCCTCTGCTCGCGCTTGTGTTAATGGGTACATTACTGACATCTTTACGCCCGCATGATCCGTGCGCTTCCTGGCATAGTGGGTCTCCGTGTGGGGGGAGGCAAGGATCGGGTGGCCCTGTATGCAGACACTGTGTTGCTATTTCTGTCTGATGCTGGCTCCTCCCTGACTGCTGTTTTGGAGCTGATTGAGGAGTTCGGTGTCTATTCCGGCCTCCTTATAAACTGGAATAAATCCTATTTAATGCCCCTTAGAGGTGATATTCCGGAGTCCCAGTCCCCCACGGTTCCTTTGATTTGGTCCTCCCGTTTTAGATACCTTGGGGTGGAAATTTCCAATACTGTGTCCGATTTTTATACGCTCAATCTTCAGCCACTCTTGCAATTCCTCCAGGATAAAATGAGAATTTAAGGCTCGGCTCCCCCTGTCCGTTTTGGGCAGGGTGAATCTGGTTAAAATGACACTTCAGCCTAAGGTTCTATATTTAATAATGCAGTCTCCGTCATTTATCCCTCAATCGTTCTTTAGTAAATTCCATCCATTATTACTACTTTTGTAATAGTAATACTTTTGTAGACGGAATCTCTGTAGACCCCACATGGGGGAGGGGGTGGGGGGGGGTACATGGGCCTTCCAGACTTAAATTTTTATTATATCGCCGCACAATTGTCCCATCTGCGGGCCTGGGTCACTGACTCCTCACACGGAGACCTCCATTGGTCATTGGTTGAGCAGGTGGGCCGGGGCCACACACCCTCACAGGCACTATTTGCTTGAGTGTACCCTGGCAGTGCTGCTTCTATTGTATTGCAAGCGCAGCGCGTATGGCAATGGGCACACCTCCACTTGGGGGGTGCTGGGATAGACCCCTGCTCCCCCTTTTGGTGTAACTCCTGATTTAAGGAACTGCAACACCTTTCGTGCTGCACCTCTTAGGACCGGTATGAGGTTTCCCATCTCTATGCGGACGGTGCCCTTAAGACCTTTGCGCAGCTACAAACTGAATGTCCCCTGCCCGCTTCCTTCTGGTATCCCTATATGCAAACGCGACATGCTCTATCTGTGCAATTCCCTACTGGCTGCCCCGACATTGCCGTCTCCACTGTTGGACAATTGCTCCTGGACGTAGGCTCGGACCATATGGTTTCGAGATCGTATTCCCATCTCCACTCTGCGACACCACTGGGGACTCCATCGACATTGCAGACTCTCTGGGAGGATGATCTTGGATCCCTCTCTGATGAGGACTGGGATACGCTTCTCTGTAGCTCTCACGGCATTACATCCCATGTTCCCTTTCAAAAGATACAGATTTATGTAATCCTTAGATCTTATCTTACGCCAATCCGTCTTGATAAATTTTTAGCTGGTCGCTCCCCATCCTGTCCTAAATGCAGGGCGGATGGACATGGTTTTATTCATCTCCTATGGGCTTGTCCCCGGGCTCTGCATTTTTATCGAGGCATGTCTATGGCTGTTGCTCTTACGTGTTTCACATATATCTTCTTATTATGTTACCTACCTTCCATGTGATATTGATTACACTGTATTGCTGACATGCTTATGTTGTTTATATGGGTCAGTTTTTCTTTTCTTTTTTTTTTTTTTTTGTATGTATGCTCTTTGTAAATCAATAAAAACTACTTGATTTAAAAAAAATAAAGTTCTGCTTGCCTTTTTTAAGTCTTTTTTGCCTTTTTTCAAATCTTAGTGGGGTAAAATTACATTTCTGATGTTTAAATGTTACCTCACCACAAAGGTAGCACAGGGAGTTTTACACAATTTCTAGGCACTGTGCCACTATGAACACTGTGTATTTCTCTGTCACAAGAAAATCAAGTGTTACTGTCTGTCCCAGCTAAATCTATTGCCTAACCTACTGGGAGGCTGAGTGACATGAAATGGTAACAAGGAGAAACAGTAAAAGCTTTGTGCGTTTAATGTTGGACTAAAACAACATTTCTATTCGCAGAGATGAAAATGGCCGATAAAAACAAGTGCGAGTTAGGAAACTGACAAGCTCTACAGTATAATTGTAGATTCTAGATATATTTGTAACTACCTGGTCAACAAACGAATACAGGTCACAAAAGAGGATCCAAGAATGCGAGAATATCCTGCCATTCTTCCACACACCATTCCCTCTCCAGAATAGACCTGTTCCTGTTAACCCCTCCCCTTTCCCCCATTGTCTCTGATGTACGGTATCTCTCCAGGGGCATCTCAGATCACTCTCCCATTTTTCTTGTTCTCCGCGACTTGGGCCCTGCTGGTATCCGGTTTTGGAAGTTAAACCCCTTCTGGCTCACACTTATTGGTCCTGGGGAGGAGCTCATGGCGTCCTGGGTGGGTTTTTTGGGGATAATCCCATTGACTCTAACCCTGCTGTCACCTGGGGTGCCTTTAAGGCCTATCTGCGGGGCTCTTTCATTCAAAAAATTGCAAGGGTCAAATTACGCAGCCGTCCGAAGCAGCTGGACCTGGACCCGGGACTTAGAAACAGCTTATTTTTCCTCTCACTCCCTCTCTGACCGTGTGGCCTGGCTCCGGGCCCAGACTGACTGGACCAGCTTTCTGACCGAAAAATCCCAGCATCGGCTCCTCATGGCCAGTCATAATCGGTATGTTCACGCGGACTCCTGCGGGCCCGACTGGATGACAGCGCCCGTGCCTTCCTGGATTCTCCCATCACCGCACCCGAGATTGAGGCAGCTATTTCCTCCATGCCTAGTAACAAGGCCCGGGGGATGAGTTTTTTATCCCCCATCTTCATACTCTATTTACCCAAATTGCATGGACGGGTGCCCTCCCCGAGTTGATGTCAGAGGCCCTGATAGTCCTCATCACTAAGCCTGGCAAAGACCCCCTCCTCCCCGAATCCTATCGGCCAATATCCCTCCTGACTTTGGATGTCAAAATACTGGCGAAAATTATGGCCACCAGACTTAACAGGGTAATCCACCCTGATCAGACCGGATTTATGCCAGGGAGGACAACTTCTACTAACCTTCGCCGCTTATTTATGCGGTTGCAGATGGCAGGGGAGGAGGGAGCCAGTGCCAGATTAAGGTCCTGTTGGGCCTGGAGCTGAAATTTTTAAAAGGGCCTATT
>JABWIB010000674.1:29263-51629 GCA_016617825.1 Platyplectrum ornatum | reverse complement strand
CCGTTTTCATTCTCCGTGAAGTGACAGGAAGTAGCAAAGCTGTCAGACAGCTGATTGGCACTGTGCAGGGGGAGGAGGGAGGGGGCTGTGTGGAGAGGTTACACAGTGCAGCACTAGGCACTCTGCTACATTAGCAGGGACCCGATCAGAGACGAGTGGGCTGACTGTCGCCCCTCCCCTTTTGCATGCCGGCCAGCGCCCTGTGCGACCGCACAGGTCGCACATAGCTAAGGCCGGCCATGCTGGCGGCTCTGCGGGCCATCAGATGAGGTTTGGCAGGCCGGATTTGGTCAGTGGAGACAGATTACGTTTTGTTTATAAGGAGAGTTCATTATGTAGAAATAGGTCCTAAAGTTTTGAAGAGTGGTCTGGGATGAAGAAATGGAAGTAGGAACAGATACACTGGGAAGAGAGATGGGTCATTGAGGAGTGAATTGGTGTGAAGTAAGATGAACATAGGTGTGTTGAGGAATAAGGAAAGGCACATAACTTTATAAGTAAGGGTAAGCAGTGGAACATGATTAGGAATAGATTGAGTGTTGTAGCATGAGATGAGCATCAGTGTTAAGGAGGGTAAAAGAAGACACTGCAATAACCCAATTAAGAAAGCACCAGCGAGAGGATGGATGAAGTGGACTTATCCCTAGAATAGACAGATTAAACTTATGGCACTCCAGTTGTGAAACTACAGTTCCCATCATGCTTTGCCAGGTACCAGTCTAGGCTGGGAGTTGTAGTTCCACAAACCTCTACTCTGCAGCCAGAAAGAGTCTGATTGTGGAAATGGAATTGAAATGGAAAATTGTAAAGAGAGAGAATTGCCTTGTAGGATGTAAAGAAGATGGAAGAGCAGAGGGTTATGAATGAATGAATGAAGATAATTCATAAAGATAATGATTTGACTGAAGATGATGATATCAATAGACAATTATATAAGAGAACCAAAAACCAGTCCTCACCCCCAATGGTTTTCATTTTCTATACAGCAAGTGTTTTATGAAAAGAATATTGTACCAGACCCCTTGGTGCCGATATACTTTATAATAAAAGCCAGAACATAGTGGCTAAATTTTGATGTAATACTCTAAATAAGATCTACGTCATAATTCTACTGGATATCTAATTAAACACACTGTAGATGGTTACCCATTGCATCAACTCCCTTTGTTTTCCATAAACTTTGACCCGCCAAAAGTCCAATTCTAATGTCTGCCAGCAGTTAAATGTGATGTCTACAGTATCCCTACTACTGTGGCCTCTTGGTGCAACACCTTGTGGGCTGAAAGGGTTGTCCTATATTGGGCCAAATAAGGTAAGACCACTGCACTCGGAGTTCCAATCACAGGTGCAGTGGAGTTCTGAGACTGAAATGCAGTGAACTCCTAACTGGGCAAATGGAAGGTCACCCCCCACCATGCACAAATTACAAGAGCTGACCCTTTCCTTAAATTTTATCAACATCCTCAATTATATGATAATGCTGCGGAAATTGTGATGGCGCATAAAGGCTGAACCCAGCCCTTTCTGCATAACTACCATAGCTCACAACTAACTCTTACATTGTTACCTTAACCATTACACCTTGCTATTGGAGAGCATTCCTTGGATCTGGTGGATACAGTTGTGTGATGTAATAGTATTTCATACTGAGCTGTCTATACTTCTTTTCTAACCCTTTCCCTTTTGGACACCAGCTGTCATAATGCTTGCCCCTGTTCCATTTTCATAGTATTTCCTTGATGCTTCCTAGGCTGTATTTCATTTGTATTTTGATGAATAGTTTTTTAATGGTATGGGACGTGTTTCTGGTAAATGCGTCACTGCTTTTATTTTTTTGTATATTTAAACACAAACAAAAAGCATTATTGAAAATATGTTCAACATGCATTATGGAACATATGTTTTTATGTTTATGGTCTGCTTGTGTCCCAGGAACTTCATAAATCATTCTCATTGTTTCATACATAAATCTGCTGAGAAAATACAGACACAGAGAGAACAGTAAACTGTATAAATGATGTGCGCAGAGCAACATCCATCTTGAATAATGTTTTCTGTTGTAGTTGCGTCTTTCACTTAATTTGCCTCATTTTTCACATGTGCCCTTTTTATGAGTAAGAATGAGATGTGTCTTTTGCTATTTCCTTTAATGTATGTTTCTCCAGCATGTGTAGAAATAGTCTCTGGACTGTGTTCATATTCCCTCTAGTGGCCACTTTCGATATTACTCGGTATATTCAAGCATTAATGTCTTTCTAACTACAGGAAATACTCGTTCACCTTTTACTGTTAAGAATGTAATTTTTGTGAAACAACAATGACAACATTGTGAAGCCCCAAACGTTACTCTAAGTGGACAGGACGTAATCAGGACTTACTCCCGGGTGTTAGGTAACCCTGTGGTAAATATCCAGTGACTTTCTCAATAAACAACTACAGCACAATAAAGTTGATAGAGCAGAATTTGGAGTTGTCTTTGCATTTTATGTCACATTAAGGTCACATTTGGCCTCAGTTCTGTTAATTCAAGTGTACTGCAGCTTACGTTTTTTAGGTTTGTGTTGCATTATATATATATATATGGTGCAGGCTTAGCGCAGAGCAATAGATGGAGGTAATGTCCTATGGACAACTATCTATCGCCTCCGCCATCGAGGGCTATAGTAAGGATCTAGTTAGTATGTGCCCTAGTTGGTTTCAACCATAACAAATAGATAGGGAAGCTTTCCCAGGGCTCTTCCCTGAAGGTGTAGCACCTTAAGGAGGTGTCCGATTGATGTTATAGGGATAAAGAGTATTGTGTAGTTCTGAATAATGGTTCCCATAGTTTACATATGTTTAAAGGGTAGAACTTGGTGGCCATCCAACTCCAGGTGATCGCTGCTTCTGGATTTGAGGACAAATCGGTATAATAAGGTATCAGAGCGGCCACCTCTGAGCCAAAGGTCCCGACCAAGGAACATCATTCAACGTCTATTGATCTATTCAGTTTGGCAACAAACTGTGTCGGCTATATGTGTTTGATATATATATATATATTAGTATATGACAAGGAAAGGCTCCTCCTGCAAATCAACTTGGTTATGTTTGGGTGATGTCCTCTTATTTTCATACTTTGGATTCAGTCCAATATTATGTGTGTGCAAATTAGTTTGGATGGTAAATATATGTTATTTTCTGTTATGTTTATGTTATGTTTTGACATGTTTGTAATCTGTTATGTAACGCTATTGTTTATTATGTTTTGATGTTTTGAGCTGAGGTTGGCTCTGTCAACTTAGCCGTTGTCTAATTGAGAGGTAATTTAACTGTCAGCATGTTATCTCTGGAGTGACACTTCACTAACCCAAAATACAGGCCATTGTTTCACTAAGGACAATTTCCACCCTGACTGCATAGTTGTTTGTCTGTGAACGGTGGTTTCTGAGCAGAAGTCTAGGCTCCTTTAAATTACTTGTTGTGTGAGTGACCCAATGAAAATGTTCTCAGAGAAATGTAATGCGTAGAGAAGACTATGATATAGAAGAGTGCTGTCAGTAAGCATCTGGAACTGCTGAATTCTGTTTCTTGCATGTCTAATGTTTATCTATATAATCCTGTACATAGGCAAATGCATGTTGCTGTATTATATGCGGGTAAGTATTTGGGGCCGACACTTTGTATAAAGTAAATTAGAGGTCTGCAATGGCATTCTACAATCTGTGTGACATATCAAGATTTAGGAGTGACATGCAGTATACATTATATAGTCCCATTCCTAGTCTATCATATATATATCTATTACAGTACTGTATATTCCTTCATGGGGCTGAGAATGGTGCACTCTGCAACCTCCTGTCCTTCCTCACCTCTGGAACCCATAGCACCTAATCCTTCACAGTATTTGTGCCACTGAGCCACTGTTTACAGCTGAGGTAGACCTACATAGGCAAATGCAGGGGGGGTTTCTGGGGATATTGCTGTATTATATGTGGGTTATATTAGGTATTAGGAGCTGGCACACTGTATAAAGTAAATTTGTGATCTGAGACGGCATTTTATATATATATATATATATATATATATAGTTGGAAACCCCCCTTCTAAAATCCTGTGTTTGCCTCTGACCTAGGCACATGTGCATATAAACTCATACATCAAGGAGGTGTATATTTTGTGGGTGAATCAGGGTTACACGGGGTGATACAGAATTGGTGTGTTGAAATGCCACAATGATGATGTCAGCATTGTTTACTAGCACTAATTGTGTCTCTGAAATGACTGTTTTGCCTAATTGCCATTATGATTAGAATTTTATCATTCAGTTTTGTCTATCTATCTATCTATCTATCTATCTATCTATCTATCTATCTGTCTGTCTATCTATCTGTCTTACACTGAACATGAATACATAAAATAGAATTATGTAGTTTTATTTTCTCAGTTTTAAATGCTTTATATGTTCTGTACAGTTCAGTGACACAGTATATTTCTAACGTAAGCTATGTCACTCTCTTATCTGATGTCCACCTAGAACATTGTCTGCTCTTTAGAACTTTTGGCAGCCTCAGTGCAATTGATCACTGTGTATCAGGCTCATATCTGTCTTCGCTGAGATCCTGTAACATTCGGGTAGAGGTTCATATTAGCAGCATAGATGGGATAACTTCTATGACTAGACACTGACTGCAATGCAAAACACCTGTTGTCTGCACACTGCATGCTTGTCGGGGCTTTTAACCAGCAAGATCATGTGTCCACATGACAATTACATAAAGGTATGTTGATATCATACTTAATATTGTCCATTTCTACCATCTCAGAGTTTTGGAATCCAATGATTTATGTGCATTAGTGATGTCATACTTATTAGTAACAAAGCAACATTCATTATAAGGCTTGCAGGACACATTTCTAAACTTTCTGAAGCAACACTGTCATGTTGGCCACACCTCAGTGTTAGTTCTCAATAGTCATCTTTATTAACTAAATTCTGTTTTATTCTACTCTGTGCAGTTAACAAAGGAAACTTTTTACCCTTTTGACCTTAGCATTGCAATTCTAAGTGCTAAACTAAACATTCATGAAAACTTAATGAGATGGGAAATTAGTCTATTCTCATATTTCAACAAGTGACATTACACCACTGTCTTCTCATTGGGAGATAAACCACTTCTATAAGACATTTATCTAAAAACCTTTTTTTTATTTATTTATTTAAAAAAAAAGTAGCTAGCTGAGAACATTTGGCAGAAGCAATGCCCAAACACCAAAAACTGGTGGCCTCTGAAAATGATGGTAATGTTATACTGATTTTATAACTTTTTCTATACTTTATTGCATTGCTCTATGTATTTATTGCAGTTGTAATTTAAAGAGAATTTTGAGCTTTCTGTTCTTACAGATCACAAAATTTAGCTTTTTTCAAGATTGTTAGTAGCAATATTTTTACATTATGATATTTTATTTTTTATTGTATCTTTATTGTTTACTGTTGATTTATACATTTATTTTTATATTCCTGTGATGCTGTCTTATCTGTCTTTTCCTGAGAAACCATTTATGCTGTAATAAACATCACTTCCAAACAAGATATATTAGGCATATTAGAAACTGTATACATGCATTGATTCCTAAAATGTGAATAAATACAAATCACTATGATATCATTGAATCCTTGATAGTAATAACACATTTTGCTTTTGACATGTGATTTAGTTTCTATGGTTTATATTAGACATATAACTGCAGTTGTACTACAGTTTAAATGTGAAAAAATGATCAGATGGAAAATTATACTGCTGTATACATACGTTATTAAATACTATATATATATATATATATATATATATATATATATCTATATATATATATATTTTTTTTTTTTTTGCAACTGGAACAGAATAGAATGTTTTTTTTTGGAATAGCATGAAATATGTACTTCACTTCATGCTTCACGATCTTTTTCTTCACAAACTTAGTATTTTAATAGTCATGTAAAAGTTTCAAATGGAAAACATTGAAATCAATTTTTTTTTTTAATTGTTAAGAACAACAGCAACAAAAGCAGCAAATGTGCATGGCTGCAATATTATGTTGAACTGCAGGGGGAGTTACAAATTTGGTTACAAATTTAAGATAATCCGTTTTAATGGTTTTTATTTGTATGTTTTTTTTTTATTAAACCAGAATAATGTTTTTAAAAAATTAGGTCACTTAATATTTACCATTTACATTATAAGTTTGTTCCAGGTGTGGATATATTGTTGATTGTAATTGCTCTTTATTCTGGATCAACTCCCATGTTTCTAAGTATGATATTTCATTCTACTTTAATATTCAATACACATGCTTTTATAAAGAATAATTGTTTTCTGTAACTTTTATTCTATATTAATAAAACTGAAATATAAATACAATAATAATTTTTCCATATACTATAAATATGTTGTAGACCCATGAGATATTATACTACATATGTATATCATATGTTTATAATACAGTTACTTTTGTCCTCTTGACTACAAGAAAAGTAGTGTATTCAAAACAGTGGTTTTATCTTAGTGTATCAATACAATAAGGCAGTAACAAATACTGTACTGCTCAATAAGTGTTTTCACATTAATTGATCATGAATTGTGTCAGTTGTAATACAAACTGGTTGACTTTTTACATTAAGTTGAATACTTTTGTATTCTCTCTCTCTCTCTCTCTCTCTCTCCCTCCATCCCTCTCTCCATCCCTCTCTCTCTCTCTCTCTCTCCATCCCTCTCTCTCTCTCTCTCCATCCCTCTCCCCCCCCTCTCTCTCTCTCTCTCTCTTTATCTCTCTTGTTATCATTAAACAATTATAATATTTGCATCTATTTTATCAACAGTACAAATTGAAGTGGAAGAAAATACGGGTAAGTTTACCTACCTCAAATATATTATGGGGAATGATTATAACATAAACACAAAAAAAGTAGAGCATTTGGCAGTAAATGATATGAGCTGGCACGATTAAGTACAAATTAGAACCGAAGTCAAGTATATATAAATTGCTCCTACTGCAGACTACTATTGTTAGTTTTACTAATGTTTCCAAACTAGTGATCTCAGAATGATTCATTTACACCTTTGGCAGCTGAAAACGAGTCTCAAAAATAACTTTTTCTGGAGCAGTCCTTCAAGAATTTCCCTGCATTTCAAATTAGCAGAGGCACGAACATGGAGCTTGCATAAGCAGGCCGGTCTTGATAAATCATTCTCTTTACTTAACATCAGAAAGCAAATAAAACAGGCTACTTATTTTTTCAATTCAATTATTCTGTTTGAAAAGAGAAAACTTTGAATATTTCAGAAATCTTACTTCTTGAATAAAATAATACATTTCATATTTACACCATGGTATTTAAATGTTCAAAAGTAAAATAAGAAACAAATAACCCCTGTTTAAGGCTATTGTTTTAAGGTTACCATAAGCATATATAACACTGTAATGTAATGTAATATAATATAATACTAGCATATCATTCTATTGAGACATTTATGTTTCTTAGGATTTCCAGGTATATTTACATGTATTTTCTTTTATATGTTCTTTATTTTATATGCCACAGTAACAGTTAAGGGTCTGATCCAGAGTTGCACTTACACCTTTATTAAAGGCAAATCAAATATTGACCTGAGCAAAACCATGTAGCAATATTAGGGGTGCAAATTATCTATAGTTATTTAGCATGCAGAGAATGTATTATGGTTTTGCACAAATAATTAGATTAGATTCCAGCTAGTAAAACATTACACACTAGACCAGTGGTTGTCAAACTATGTGCCTAGGCTCCCTGGTATGCTGCATTGCTCTCATTGAGGTGACACTTTTTTTGAGCATCTTTTACAGGAGGTACACAAGACTTGATGTCAACCAGATGTATTCCTGTCTTAACCTAAATAGTTATTACACTATTTTGACTCAAAAATAAAAAAAATTGGGAAATTATTGTGTCTTAGGGGAGCCTTGAAAAATTATGGGGACCCTAAGGGTGCCTTGACAGAAAGTTTGGGAACTACTGCACTTGATGATTATCAGGCCAATTCCACAATTATTTTATATTGGGCTAAAAATCATTGTAGTGTATCAAGATGATCTCTTCCTTGAGCTGGACTAATGGGGGGACGGCAGCTGAAGAGTCGCAGGTAAGGACTGCTGCTTGGGACTGCTGGGAGAGGGGGCAGGGATGATCGGGTACAGCAGGCAGAGCTTGGATGGTGACAACTATGGACTACTGACAGCCGTGCATAGGGATGAGGAGTTCCTGATCTGATTGACAGGCATCCTGTCCAATCAGCTGAGTGGGATGCCTGCCAATCAGAACAGGACTTCCTTCACATTGATCCCAATCATCGCATTTATCATCTCCCACAACACGATACATAACGATAATCGCCCAGCATTAGCCGCTGCAAAGACAGTTGGTATTATGAGGTGCCAACTGAACACTAAATCAAAATTACTATTTACTATTGTGCATTTGAGTTTTTAAATAAAAAATAATGCATACATCAAATCAGTAAAAAATTATTTGCTTCCCCACATTGCAACACAGATTGTTCTGCTTTTACTCTCAAATGCATCACTCCCTAACCACTTTTTAACCACAATATCACTCTAAAGTATCCTTTTGGATGCCTGTATTGGTATGATTTTCTGTGACAGGGGAAGAGGATGTGGAAAATCTTCCTCCAAAACGTAGAGAGAAAAACTGGAGAGTACCAGATATGAAGCCTTGGTTGGCAGAAACTGAAGAGGAAAATCCCAATATTACAAAACCAGATACAAATGAGAATGAGGAGAGCTCACCAGGCAATAGAGGGAAAAGGGGAAAGAAAGGATCAAAGCCAGCCAAAGCCAAGAAGAAGAACAAAAAGGATGAAGGGTAATCTGACTTATTCTGTATTCTGCATAATCAAATAATCACTGTAAATTATCCCCAATAGTTTGTCTATCAAAACATTTTTAATAATATATATCTGTTAAAAGTAACTAGCACGCTAACTTTCAAAATTACACCGGTATCATAGCCTATAAATTATAGCAAGTGAAGCTACAGAGTAACTACACGCGTTTCGCAGTGCTTTTTCAAGATATCTATATGTAAATGTCTGTCTATAGTAACTCACCCAGAATGCAGCAGAAGCTAAAGTATGGATCGGGTCCTAAACGATTTAGGTGTCATGTCATTTTATATTGTTATAAGAAATATTCATCTATGTTACGGTAGGTCTGATGAAGAAGAGGAGGACATTACAGAAGAGGAATTAGACAAACTGAAGGAGGCAGTGGAGGAAAAAAAGAAACTAATTGCAACTATAAGGAACAAACCTTGGAAAATGAAGCAAAAGTTGGAAGTCTTAAAGTAAGACCTTACTAGTTGTTACAAGTGTTTTTAAAATTCTGTATATATATTCATTTACAGTGAAGAGTCGACATTACATATTAGTAGATATATGTTTTGGGATGTTTTTTGTATTTTAGGGAGGCTCAGGAATTCGTGGAGAAATTTGAAGGAGCACTTGGTAAAGGAAAAGGAAAAAAGCTGTATGCCTACAAAGTCATGATGCTTAAAGTAAGTGGAATTCACAGACCTAAAGCACAATAGAGTGTTCTAAGCCTTTACTCCTTTTGTAAGTATAGGAGATTACAAATGTTATATACATCCAGGACCTGGACAAGCTCCTTAAGGCAGGGTGTGAATCTGGAGAGGTGGATCAATGCAGAGAAGGCTGACTCTGTGACAGCTTACATGGAGGGCATGGGGGCTGCACTCATTACACCTCCCGTATTAACGTCCATGTATACACCTAAATATCAAAAAGAAATATGAAACATTTCTGATGGACTGTGGAATCCATAAATTGGGTCATAGTAATTCAATACTACCAACTACACAATGTTGCAGGCCACGTAGAATCCTTCATGGCAACAGTATTCCCTGAATGGCAGTGGCGTCTTTTAGCAGGATATTGCAATCTTCCACACTGAAAAACGTATAGTTTGAGGAACAATAGATGATGACTTGGATAACAATCCAATAAAGCAACTCTGGGAAGTGCTAATAAATCAAGTTAGAGACATGGAGAACCCTACTAAGGTCTTATGGAGCTCACGCCTCAATGTGCCAGGGCTGCTTTGGTGTTACCACGAGGATCTCCACAATCGGGTGGTTTTAATATTTTGGTTGAGTAATGGAATCATGAAAATGTATATGTTTCTTCTGTGTAATATATAAAATGGAATAAATGGATTTTTTGTAATTGTCATAAAGTAGACTTGCTAAATGAACATTTCTTTCAGAAATGGATGAAATTTCAGAGGGATTTTGAGAATTTCAGGACTGCCTGTATACCATGGGAAATGAAGATTAAAGAAATTGAAAGTAAGTAAATGACATATGATATGAGTAAATATAATTATGTAAATACCATACCTTATGTAAGTACCATACCTCCTAGAAAAGTGCAAATAAAATAAAACATAAAAAAAGGTCAAGCTATAAAATCAAGACTTTAGCCCTTGGTCTACTGTGACTTTTGGGGATGGGGAAGGGGGAAAGAGACTCAATCACCTCCTCTCATTCCCTTAATCTTATTTCTTACTCATCTGAAGACCAACTGATATTCTTTAGTTAGAGTACTGTTTTGGTTTCACATTTTATTCATTGGTCTGAATTACTGTGTGTGTGTATATATATATATATATATATATATATATATATATATATAAATATATATATATGTTTAAAATAGCTACAAAGAGAGAGCACATATATGAGAATGGTAGCTGTATTCATTTCAATTGCAAGGAATCTTGAATGGTAGGAAGGGCTAGAAGTGACTGTGTATATGGGGGTATGAAAGGCTATATTTCCCCATTCACTTCTCTTATTAGCTATACTTCCATACTGCCACTTTTAAATGTCCATAATGCTCATACGTTGAACATTGGTGGTAGGTATAGTTTTAGCAGTTGAAGATATAACACTACATTTGTCATTTTCTATCTGTCTAATAATAATAATAATAATAATAAGTTATAAGGGCAGTAACAGGTAATTTGTATGGAAATCTGTAGAAAGCATGTATGTGCTTGGAATGTTTAATAACTTTTCAAGTTATATCAGTAAATAACGTACGGTAATGATATGTCACGGTATCATATAAAGGCTCATGTCTGCTACTCTTTACATGTGTAACAGATTTATTTTAAGGTAACTACATCTAAAACAATTTCTATCCCCAGGTCACTTTGGCTCTTCTGTTGCCTCATACTTTATTTTTCTCCGCTGGATGTATGGAATTAATATGATACTCTTTGGATTGACATTTGGCCTAGTTATGGTGCCAGAGGTATGAAACTGGTTAGTCTAGAATTGGAACACGTATATTTCATCATCTAGCGAGTTTCATTGAATACATAATGCATGACTAATCATTTGGTAATAAGAAGTATAACTTACCAGGGAGCCAATAAGCCTCAGATATAAGCGTGTGCCATTTTAATCTGTGTTTTTAGAATACACAGACATTTTACAATTGATGCATAATTATGAATTTATAAAAATCCTTTATATTTTACATATATGACATCAGGACTACAAGATAATGATTTTCCACTGTCCAAATTGATCATTAATATATAAATACTTTCTGACCCATTCAGACTTAACAACACAGAGGGTCTCGATTGACTATACAATTGGGTATTCCTACATAATGTATCTACGTACCCTTCCAGATAAATTATACTGTATGTACTGTACAGGTACTTTGTTAAGATCTGATGATACAAAAGTCTGCATCTAGTCTATTTGTTTTTTATTTTTTATTACAGAGTAACATGACATCCTTAGAGAAAACACAATACAAATATGACCAATTTCAGCAGTGTGTATTCAGTCTGCCTACTAGCCTATATTGTCCTAGTACAGCATTTCTCAAACTGTGGGTTGGGACCCCAGAGCGGGTCGTGTCCACATCTGCATGGACTCGTGACTACCTCAGAGAGACCATTGTCTAATGCAGGCCCAGCACTATGAAACCAGGGGGTGCCACTGAGATACATTCATGATGTAGGTGATTGGCAGTTATGGACACCTAGAATGTTGCCCTACGCCAGTTCCCACTTCACATGAATTTGTCACATAGGATTGCCAATTGTCATGATGTACAAATAAAACAAATGCAATGTCCAAATGGTTAAAGGGGACCTTTCAGCCCTTTTTATCCCACAAATTAACCTCATGACCCTATATAGTTTGGTACAAAACATATACTTACAGCTGTTTAAAATGATAATCTGATTTATAAATATATTGGGGAATTGTTTTGGCGGTAACTTGCTGGGGTTGTGTAAAAAAACAAAAATTGTCAGATGGGGTCCCACAGCAAAATAGTCTGAGAACCCCTGTCCTAGTATATTACACAGCAAAGTATCAACACTTTTGTCCTAGTGTTTATCTATGGTTTGTGTTTCATTTTGTCACAGCAAAGGAGTAACAAGATACCCCTCATTTACTGTACGTGAATGAATAAATAAATAAATGAATGAGTGAATGAAAGAGGACTCGGAGTCACTCTGCATAGTACAGTNAGGAGCTTATGTCTAAATGCATTTGTTTTTATGTGAACAACACAGTGGCACTCATGTCCTGAGCACATGGTTGTTCTGATCATTAACCCTCGGTGAGGGTTTAAGTTTACATTAAGGGCATGAAGGGATTTAAGGTCGCTGACTCTCCCACAATTTTTACAAATCTTCCAGATCTGGGCTGAGGCAGTAATTACACATTCATAGTAAAAGTATACTGTTGGCATTCAAGGGGTGGGGCTTCAGACAGGATTCGCATAAATCATACTCTCCTCCCCTTCCCTCCTCCTACATGCTGCTGCTATTGTCACAGGATGGGGAAACCAAAAGTCAGCAACCCTGAGGTTGAATGCCTGGAACAGAATTATGCACAAACAAGGGAAGTGGTCACCCATGCAATAGGACAGGAGCATGGATACATCTGGGATCTTGTATCATAAGTCAGGATTTGGACATTCATCTTTAAGTAAAACTAATGCCAATAAGTAATATGTTTTCTTCTGAACAAAGCACTTTATTGAATAAAGGGTAGATAATCACATATTTACTATAAAGCAGACAAGTACTTTGATTTAGAATTGAGCTTTAAGTATTCCCTCTCAACTGCAAATCTTTCATCACATTTTACATTTCCAGTGAAATCACACAGTGCAAATTTGATCTGTTTTTACTTTAACCGTTACTCTAAGGAGTCACTTCATTGGTATTAATGTTTTCCTGTTTTTTGTTCCTTTTCTAGGCTTTAATGGGGAAACCGTATGGTTCAATTCCAAGGAAAACAGTTCCACGAGCAGAACAAGCTAATGCCATGAATTTTGCCACACTCTATGACTTTAGTGTAAGTGTTTTTTTTATGGTTTCTTCTCTAATAACAAAAATACAGCATAATTCTTCAATATACTATGTTTATATGTCTGTTTATGTTTCTATATATGCGTAATTGTTCTGGGTAGGAAACCTGTTAAAACCTGTTATTATATCACTATATTATATCACTATACGTCACTATATGAAATATTGTATTTTGTGCCTGTTCTGTTCTTTGTTTTAAGATAAAATTGTGTGTTATAATTTTGTTTTAGGGATTTGCACAGTATTCAGTCCTCTTCTATGGTTATTACAACAGTCAAAGGACCATTGGATGGCTCCAGTTTAGGCTACCTCTTTCTTATTTGCTAGTTGGGATTGGCACCATTGCCTACAGCTTCATGGTTGTCATAAGGACGTAAGTCTTGTTTTTTGTGTTAGTTGTACAAATACTAAATTTAAGAAGTTATATTTGCATTTTACAGTAGCCATATGACATAATAAAAAGGTCTTATGTAGAGTTTTGAATTACTGAATAAAAAATTGCTTCTGTCAAGACACAGACTCCCGTCCATAAATAGCAATTGTAGGCAATGTGCCGTTTAGGGGGCGGCATAAATTACACCCTGTGCCCAACCCCCATGCTGCCGACTGGTTTCTCTCGGGTGGGAGTAGTTACAAGTTGGCAAACCTGTGCTAACTACTTACATTATGACCCATCATTTGGATATGGGTCAAAGTTGAAATATTTTCACAAAATGAATTCTCTTGGATCAGGAAACTCAAGATATCCCTGGCTGTTAGAAATTCAAATGTACAGATGTCTGATTAATGTGGGTCAGCATTTGGGGATTCATCCAAATCATTAATGAATCAGGAATCAATCATTAACCAATCAGGAACCAATCATTAACCAATCAGGAACCAATTGCATTAAAAAGGCAAATCTTGAGTGTATTTAGCCCTACTGTTTTATTTCCAGATCTGTTAGCATAGCCACAGATTCTCTGATTTTTTGCCTCTTCTTTCTCTTCTACCATTAATCTGAGTCCTCTCTGCTAGTTCTTACCATTGTTATTAATCCCATTCTGTATATGCATCTCCATGGCAATGCTCCCTCCTAGTTTCCTCAACTGCTTAGAAATCCCAACCCACTTTTACCATCAGTTCTTCACCCTTGCATAAACTCATCTTATGGATTTGCAAGAGCAACATCGCCAATCTCATTGTATTGTTTTATTCTCATTCTGCTTCCTCTAGCTCTCCTGTGCCCTAGTCCTTAACTCCTCTCTCACAATTTTGTGGTCTGCTTTTATGGACCACCTCATTCTCCCATCCTGGTACCTACCCCCAATGTTATGTTTACTCATTGCTGCATCATTACTTGCTTCTTTATTCTCTGTTTCCCGTTCCATTTCCCCATTTTACCCTCCTCACCCCAAAATTAAATTCTCCATACATAAACTTGACCTGTTACTTTTGTCATTGCATTAAGGTGTATACCTTATGGATTTCTAAAACATTATTTACCCAAACAAAATATATTTATAATAATAATAATAATAATAATAATAATAAAGATAATAATAATAGTATCTCATTCTTGTACTTGAAAATTATGTTGTGTGCAATCAAACCTCTGAAATGTCCATTATATATACATATACATATACATACTATTTGGTGCACATTGAATTATATATAATATAATAAGGAAAGGGTAGAAAGGTGGTAAAGAGGCACTTTGCCACTCCACAGATCTTGGCACATCCTACTGCACCGTGGGCATGCTCCATTAGAAGGCGGACATGCCATCTGTCTGGATTCCAAGACATTATGAAGATGTTTATCCCTGCAAAACCAGTATGCTTTTTTTTCTAACACTACAAATACTTTTTCCTGTTTTACAGAATGGCTAAGAATGCTAATGATGATGGTGGTGGAGATGATAACAGCTTTAATTTTAGCTGGAAAATGTATACAAGTTGGGATTTTCTCATTGGAAACCCAGAAACAGCTGATAATAAATTTGCATCTATAACCACTAGTTTTAAGGCAAGTCGATTATGATATGTGATGGCTGATACTGATACTGATTGTAAATCATGTAACATTGGACAGTCCCGCTTTTGGGAGTCTGTCCCGCCCGCTTACCAGTATGTCCCACTAAGGGGACATACTGGTACAAAAGTGTATTTTTTGGTAAAGTGAGTACATTCGCTACGGTCGTGGCCAGAAAAAGGAGCGGGACGGGGCTGAGTTTGGCAGGACCAGGGCGGAGATGGGCGGGGCTTAGGCGTCCTGATGTCCCCACATGAAAAGTTGGGAGGTATGGATAAAAGAGTATGTCTATAGGGTACATTTTGATAATCTTGAAGAAATCTAACATTACTTTTGTGTATGTGTGAAGGGGAGAGGGGTAGAAACACCAGAAGCCCTTCACATACCTTAATGTGTATCTAGATAAAGTACCATCCACTGAATTTATAAGGGAGTACCTATTACTATGTAAAACCACCAAATATCCCTGTTGGGACTGGCTAACCTGGTCCTCTAGGGTGTGATTTTAATCATCCTTTTACAAACAACTAATAATATTTATTGTGATCACAAAAAGCACCTTACACTGTACCAGCTACGTAGCTTCATAATTCTTTTTTTATTTTGCTAGAAAACATCAAGATGTTGATATGCATATTTCAGCAATAAATGTTCTGTTTTCCAGGAGTCCATTTTGGAAGAACAAGAAAACAGAAAAGAGGAAAACATTCACTTAGTCAGATTCCTCCGAGTTCTCGCAAACTTTCTTGTCATGTGCACTCTAGCAGGAAGTGGCTATCTCATTTATTTTGTTGTGCGCAGATCCCAGCAGTTTGCTTTAGAAGGCTATGAAAACTATGGTTGGTGGGAGCGCAATGAAGTTAGTATTAATATGTTGTATTAATATACACTGCTTCCCGGACGCTCTGATTGTGTATAAACCTCTCAGCTGGCAACCCTATGCATAGACCCAGCAGCCCCAAAAGAGCTCCTGGTGAAATGGCCCAGAGGGCACATGCTCCACTGCCCAGCCCGCCCCTGAGTGTGATGCATGCAATGGTAGGGTACAACCACTGTATGGCAGTATAGAACTAATATTGCACAGTTGTAAATTTTAGTTTGCAGCTGTACAGTTATGATTGTAGGGTGTACAGAGGTCTACTAGATCGGCCTACTGTAATAGCCATTCTTCTTCAATGAAAATATTTTTTCTTCTAGTCCACTATGTAACTATTAGTTCAATTATTTCCTATTAAAATTAAAATATTTAAACAAAACTTTGTTGTATAAATCATTATCATATTAGAACTTATCTCTTTTACCTTGCTTATTGCTTACATTTAAGTAGTCTTCAGTTCTTGAATTCTAAGACATCAAATAAGGACATGCTAAGTTTCCTTACTGCTTGATAATCCCTTTAGATTCTATTCAGACACATGGGTGTAGTCTACAACTGAATATTCCCCACTGACTCTTGACTTTAGGTGGTGCCACTTGTGTTCCAGAACATGTTACTGTATATGTAAACATATTGTAACATTAATATAGTGTAAGTGTGTGATTATTGTTTTGGTAGGTGAACACAGTCATGTCTCTTTTGGGAATGTTTTGCCCAACTATGTTTGATGTGGTTAGTGGTTTGGAAAACTACCATCCGAGAATAGCTTTGAGGTGGCAGCTTGGTCGCATATTTGCTCTCTTCCTGGGTAACCTGTACACATTTCTAATTGCTCTGATGGATGAAATTAATCTTAAGGTACAGTATTGTTTATTTTACACCTTGGTTATGGAAAAAAATCATCCTTGTATGATCCAGTAAGGTGTCTTTTGTTTTTCCAGCGTCAAGAAGAGAAGCTTGTGCAGCAAAATATGACTCTGTGGTATGCAAATATTTATAATGGATCTTATTCAGAAAATTCTACAGGTCCTCCTTTTCAAGTCGATCCATCAGATGTACCTAGAGGACCATGCTGGGAGACAATGGTTGGCCAGGTCAGCTACTAATATATTCAGAACTAATTACAATAAGCAGCACTGGAAAGTAAACAGCTTACAGATTACAAAAGGCTGCATTTCAATTATTTTTGAGTTATTACAGTGCTCCCCCTCCTAATTTTCCATTGGGATATGAGTAAGATTCTGCTGTAAGCTGCTATGCTAGATCACACATTTCAGGAAAATAGTTGGGAATGGTTGGGAAAATAGATTACAGTATGGGTTCATTTTCTAGTAAAATAATAGCCCAAATCTGAGCTGGTGTTTATGCGTGATATACAAATGCGCATGAAATGAACATGTAATCAAACTCTTCAAACTTGTCATTTCTAAGTCTAAGGAGATGATATTCCCTATTTCTTATTATATAATTAAAACTATTGTATGCTTGTATTTGCCTGCATTGTGCCCTGACTTGTAATTGCCATTCTAGGAATTTGTTCGACTTACTGTAAATGACATTATGACAACATATATCACTATACTAACTGGAGACTTTCTGCAAGCAGTGTTTGTACGCTTTTTTAATTACTGTTGGTGCTGGGATCTGGAGTACGGATGGGTATGTCATTATTCCTTTTTTTCATTTATCTAGCTGACAGGTCACTGTGTACTATAATGCATATTTTAATGTGTTTTACTTTTAAATAGTTAAAATCTTGTAGCAAAATTATACTTGCAGAAGTAACACATATTTAATGTTTTTTTTTGTAATTGTAGCCTTCATATTGTGAATTTGATATAAGTGGCAATGTGTTGGGATTGATTTTCAATCAAGGAATGATTTGGTAAGTCTTCATTTGAAAAATATTTAATGCAATGTAATGTTGTCATATATAGTGTCAATTCATATATTTTAGAAATACACTAACAAATAAAAAATGGTCACAGCATATATGATTTGTTGTCCTCAATAATGATCATGATTTATTGTTTAAAGGTTTATACATTGCTCTTGATAATGTACCAGGTGATGTATGACAGTGTTGACCTGTTGGGGTATATTTACTAAGCGGAGAGATTGCAGTGAGATCGAAAAGTCGGGATGTTGCCCATAGCAACCAATCAGATTCAAGTTCACTTTCTCCAGAGTGTAAAATGGAACCAAGGGGTATATTTACTAAGCAGGGAGATTGCAGTCAAATTCGAATTTGGGGAAGTTGCCCATGGCAACCAATCAGATTTGAGTTCACATTCTCCAGTGTAAAATGAAACTGAGAGCTCAAATCTGATTGGTTGCCATGGGCAACTTCCCCAAATTCGAATTTCACTTCAATCTCCCTGCTTAGTAAATATACCCCCAAGAGTTTGAATCTGATTGGTTGCAATGGGAAACATCCCCACTGTTCCATTTCACTGCAATCTCACCGCTTAGTAAATATACCCTATTGTGTGTATGCTATGCACTTAACACCTAAAATGTGATACAATAAAAATTCTTATTACTAACTGTTACAAATATATTTGTGTGTAATGCCAAGTAACGCCAAGCTTTACAGAATTTTGGAGATGTTGGCATTTTAAACCAATCGAATACTCTTCTATAAAATGATAGTTACACAGCCTGATTGCCCTTGGGAAAGCAACATTTTTACTGTTCAGTAAGTTTGTTAAATAATCTTTAATTAATACTCATTACATTAAACTCATTAAACTGTCTCAGTAAATGAATATGCCTAGTTATGATGTGGCACTCAGAAACTATTTTCTGTAGGATCATTTATAATTTATCTTCAGCAAAGATAATAAATAATCACAATATATACAGATAAAGAACATGTTAATGTTATTATTAATTTAAATGTTGTATTGCTTCTACGCCTTAATTAACTTATGAATAGGTATAAGACAGAAATTTGTACTGTATGTCAAATTTGATTGATTAATGATATTTACACATTTTTACAGTTTTCCAGTTACAGTTTACAGTCATGAATAATGTACACACTATGATGTGATTCAGACGGATGGGGTTTGAGGGGTGGCAATACACCCCCCCCCCCCCCCCCCCCCCCGAATTTCAGTGCCCTATGCTGCAGCCTTATATGGCTAATCAGGCCTTGGGGCAAACTTCTGGCCACAGTGTGCCATCCTAATAGAATAATGACAGTATTGGTAGGACTCTGTTCGCATACTAGCCAATCCAATCACTGGGTAAGTGTGCTTTTCTAAATTGTTTTGTCAGCAGATTGGTCCAAGGTACATACGGCCTGATTATTTGGTTGGTAGGCATGTTAAAAAAATTCAAAAAGTTCAGTTTAGTTTATAGAAGGACAATCTATGTCTATCTCATGTAATTTGTCATCATTATGCCAGATAGTCATTTGGGACCAGTCCAGAGTTTGCAGATAAGAGTAGAAAGTTACACTTGGGCAGTACCTTGTGAATTTCAGGGGTAATAAAAGTCATTAGATTTTTTGCTTGCAGGGTGAATATGGCTTTTGTTTATTGCTCAAAGATACCAGCGTTACTTTTACGTTAGTCAGACTTGAACTAGGAAACCTCAGGAGTGCCTGATCCAGACCTGTGCATCAGCCTGGCAAAAAGATACGCAAATTGGCAGCATAGAGGTACATATGGGTGCATGGGTGCCCATACATCTCCTTGCGCATCTAACTGCTAAATAGCATATTTAAATAAGAGAATGAGAGTTACTCTCATTTAAATATGCGTTATAGCCAGGTATGCGTGCTCTGCTCTTCAAGTGTTAAAAAAAACCTGAATTGTTTAATTTTAATTAAAAAATATCATTTGAAAACTTATTTTAATTAATATACTGGCGTAGTAGTGGCATTCCGCTACTATACACTGATACAAAATAATAGTTTTTTAATGCTGTAAAAATAAGCATTAAATTAAATTCAAATTATGAATTATCAGTAGCTGTGTCAGTTACAGAAAACAATGAAAAGCCTATTTCCTCCTCATTTTATTTATTTTTTTTTTTAGGATGGGATCATTTTATGCTCCATGCCTTCCAGCCATTAATGTGTTTCGCCTTCATACATCTATGTACTTACAATGCTGGGCAGTAATGTGCTGCAATGTTCCCCATGCAAGAGTGTTTAAAGCATCCAGGTCCAACAATTTCTACATGGCCATGCTGCTCTTTATTCTCTTCTTGGCCATGCTGCCAGTGATATATACCATTGTTTCCATCCCTCCATCTTTTGACTGTGGCCCATTTAGGTAAATATGTACTCAAGTTATCATCACTTATGTATTTAATGTTTTCTATCTGTGATCTCATACAAAGGAACACATTTTTAGACAGTTGGTGCAATGATCAATAATCAGCTTATTTTATAGCAAATTAATAGTTCAATCAACTTACAAAGTTGGATAAAGAAAGTAAGGCGGGTGCACCGCTCAATGTGTTTGGGTGTCTGCATTAAGTATTTGTTATTGCTAGGTATTATCAGCATTCCTCTAATTAGTGACTAATCTGTGTAATTGATTTAGTATCCTGTGACAAACATATGGGAGGTATGTGATAATCCTTCCCAGTGCGGTGTAGTAAGTATGTATAGAGACATTAGTGGTAAGAAGGTATTTTAATGCTGTTCACTCTGCATAAAAGTACTCTTAACCTGTTTAAAGCTTCTATAGCTGGAGTCTGTGCTCAGTGTAAAGTGTTTTAGTGCCCCCTGGTGGTTTTAAATTACGGTAAATGGTAATGCATGAATTAAAATAAACCGTTTATATAAATATATATGTTTTATATAATATATTATTATTCTTATTAGTGGTAAGCAGAGGATGTTTGAAGTTATACAAGAGACCCTGCAGTATGATTTTCCTGCATGGTTTGCAAAAGTATTCGGCTATGCCTCAAACCCAGGACTTATCCTTCCATTCATCCTGCTTATGGTGTAAGTACACTAGTGAAAAGTTAGTGAAAAAAATGAAAAGTACAGTATATGTAAAATGTAATGTAATTTATTAATCATTGAAATAGAATGGACTACAACTAAGGAGGAAATTTACTACGATCGAGTTGACAAACTTGCAAATGCGACTTAATCTCACAGACCAGTTTTATGTTTTTGGAATTTGCAAAGGTCGGGTTGGCTTAAATTTGCCCGTTTGAAATTGCGAGTTGTTTGAAATCCAATCTTCCGCTTGGTGTGTTTGTGACATGCGGGACAAAATTTACTAAGAGGCGAGTCTTGCCTACTTCTCGTGAGGTGCCTTTTGTAAGCAAGTTTGGTATCTCTCTTGTGTACAATCAACGGTTAATTAGAAACCATATAAAAAGGAGCATTTCTATGCAGCACTTTCTTTTACCTGATCACCATTTATGCTGTTTTAGTTGCAGACTATATAGCAATGGCAACTGTGCTTGCACAAAATACACGTGAAGGAGAAGCAGTAGGTAACCATGACCAGCACCAGCAACAGATCCAGCCCAGGCGGGGAATACCTCGTTCCTTGCGTAATTTTAGGGTACACACTCAGTACACAGAGATGGGGTAAAATATAGAAAATAAACAATAAATGACAAACCCCTTACCTGCCACACTCCAAAAAAGCCTGACTTTAATCTCAAAATGGGCAGTTTTTATAGTGTCTGCACTTTTAGAATATGGCGAAGGCGAATTAAACTCTCCATTCCAATCACTGCATTAATCCCTGCATAAATCTTTGGAAACTGAAAATATAGGAAAACACAGAACATAGATCTAGGGGGTATTTACTAAGCATTGAATTGTCAGGGCGAATACAAATCGGACGAATTTGCGTCGATTTTGAAATCGAACGGGTGCGCGAATTATCGTATTCACGAAGGTTCGAATTTGGATGGTCGAATAGATTCGAACGCGATTTGGTCTGATTTCTGGCCGTGAATTCGCCCTGAATTCGCGGCGATTTATGCCTTTGGACCCTCGATTTTGTCAATTCGCGCCTCGAATTCAGC
>JABWIB010000674.1:12303-28701 GCA_016617825.1 Platyplectrum ornatum | reverse complement strand
AAATCGGGCCTTAGTAAATACGAAGATGGCGAATTCAGACCAAAATTCGAGCACAGAAATCGCAATCCTCAATTCGACCCTTAGTAAATACCCCCCCTAATCTCAATGTTTTTATACATATACCCACACATAGATTTTCATTTTGTCTTGTTTTAAAATGTATGGAACGTTTTTAAACAACTAATTTACATTTTGGATACTTCGAATCATATTGGCCCTAATCCACATGTACCTAAAATGACGTTTAGCTTTCTTGTGTGATTTTGTACTGCTCATGCTCAGAAGTGAAGAGCCAGTCATACACAATTCAGGTCCATGCAACTCAGTCATCAGGGTTTGTGTTCTGAGGGGTGGGTTGGGAGAGGCAAGGGGTAGATGTATGTAGTCAATATTCTGCTGAAGCATTGTGAATGTGCTAAATTATTTCTACATTCAGGAATAAAAGTTTTTACTAAATATTATAAATATTGATACTATACTATACTATGCGTTTCTGACACTCATGTTCATGCAGAGATGCTCACATTAATCCGAACCACCATTTACAATCCAAGTTATATTGTACTACTCACACACACAATACTATTGTGCACTATTGCCATTTTGTATGGCTTTAAGGGCTACGATGGAAACATGGAGAGGATGATTAGCATTTCTAATAGGAGAAAGTAAAGTTCAAGATGTAAGACATTATAAATTCATGGATAATTTTCAATTGAGCAGGTTATTATCTGGTATATACTGTTTCTAAGTAAATTGAATCACATAGGCTCACATTTATTTCAATATCAACAGTAATAAAAAAAAACACATACACACAAAAGAAACATAACATTATAGACCATTCTGTTTACTATTATTGTTCATTATTTCAAGACAATAATGAGGCTTGATAAATATTTTACTCAAATTATTAACACAACTGTGTAGTGATAAAGAGAATTATAGCTCATGTCATAATTCATGACCTTAATTAGAAGATTAAACTATGATGTCTTTAATCCAGTGTTGCCGAATTTTAGTTTCTCCCTCCCAGGAGAAAACATTGCAATAGGGTGGATGGACGGTAACCCCCTGTACATTTGCATGCATTTACATGAAGTCACTGACTCAGGGTTTCGAGAGAATTGCCCGGAAAGTCGGCATCCCTGCTTTACTCCTATTACTATTTGNGTAACCATCAATAAATTGTAGAGAGCTTTAAGTATGAAACTCTCAGTCATGAATAAAACTTGAGAAAAGTGTCTATGTATAGAGCCTTTAATAAGTAAGAAGGAACCAACAGGAGCTTTAACATCTGGTAAAGTCTAGAACAATTTTACTCCAATAGACTAGGGGTAAGGGGAAGTCTCTGGAGAATGAAACAAAATGCCACCATTATTCTAAATATTTGAATGACACATTTACGCATTTCTCTATTGTTAGGATGAGTATCTATTACCTTAATGCTACATCAAAGGGATATCAAGCATCAATTCTGGAACTAAAGAAAAAACTGCAGAGCGTAAGTATAAATAAGTTATTGTGTTGACTTTTCTATGTTATTGATACTGTACGTAATATTCTGTTGTGATTGTCATCATCTAGCAAGCAGAGGAAAACAAAAAGAGGAGTAAAAAAGCCGCAGAAAAGGCAGCAGAGGCTAGAGCAGAAGAAGAAGCCAGTAATGCTAATGCCACTGGTAAGTCTACAGACAAGCTCTTATATTGACATTTATGAAAAGACAATTAAGAATGATTGTATACTGCACCATTCCAGTATGAATGCTGTTCTACATCAGGCAATTTCCTGGTACGTGTCGACCGATTATTGTTGTCAAAATGATTGCCTTATTTTAAATGAAACGTTATATAAGAGTAGCACTCTGTATCCAGTTTTTTGCCCCACCCTTACTTTAAATGAGGATGGTGGGAAACATATCTAAGTAAGGGTGGGGCAAAAAACTGGATACAGTTATATATGTTATATATGTTAGAGTTAAACCTAGCCCTTACTGTACCATTTACACTCCGCTCTTGGGTATACTTTTAGAAATCGGTCCTACCACTCTGCTGGGTTTGGCATAAAAACAAAACACAAACATAAAACTGCAACAGTTTGGGTGTCTGGATTGGTACATAGTCAGTAGGTTTATCCTGTTCACTGTCTTGCCAACTTGCAAGTGCAGCCTGGACACCTGTCGGAAATGTCATTTGTTAGTTGTCTCTGTACACTACATTATGTTATGGACTGGTAGCACAAACGCATGCGCATGTGGATAAAATACAATACGTCCTAACAGGAAATAGGAGAAAATCAGTCAGGATATGGTCCTAAATGCTGCTTCTCACTATTGATTGATTGAATAATTATCTGTCTCAGCAGTCAGTATCTGATCATTGGGATGATTTTTCTGACAGTAAAGTTCCAGATCCAGCACTACATGCAATGCAATCATTGAGTTAAAACATAGATGATACATTAAAACGGATTATCAAATGCAAGGTGTATACCACCATCATCTCAGAACAGTAATCAGCAAGTGATTCTGAATAGTCAGATTATTGAACCTCAGCCGTACTGGGACAATTAATTGCGTTTTCATAGACCCATCAAAACTACATCAAACTAGAGCCCAAAATAACCCATGTAATTATCCAGGCCATCCCACTTCATCTGCATATTCATGTTTATAAATTAATTAGGAATGTTACAGTATTTAATAAAGGTCAGACACAGTGCAAAAAAAATATTGGTGTATTCTGCAGGCAGTAATTACTCTTTATATCTTTACATCTTTATTTGTCTATACTGCATTTAATTATTTTTTACATATGATAGACCTATACACAATACTAGCTGTTGTTGCTTTAGAGACCCATAATATATGTATACGCTATGATGTTATAATCAACTTTCTCATATACAATGTTATTTGCATTACAGGAGGAGGAGCTAATAAGAATGATGGTGCTAAAGGAAAGAATCTTGAAGTTCCTCCTCGTATTGCTGTAACAAAACCACCACCATCCAAAGGACCACCTGTCTCTTCCTAAAAAATAAATCCATAAATAAATTAGCTCAATAAACTTTTATGCATAATTGTTGTTTTTACTTGTAATAACAAACATTATAATTGTATCAGTAATAGAACTATATTAAAACCGATGCAAGTAATGAGGCGGGGCTTGAAGCTTGATGGGCAGGGGTGGGGTCGACAGGGTATTGTGCAGGGGCTGGGCTGAGTAGTTGCAACTTAGTTAAAGAAGCTGTCAGATTGAAATCACGTGGCTTTTAACATCATATGTGTTTATAAACAGTGCTCAGCACTCCTTTAAAGAGTAGCAATCTTTGTAATAATGATAATTATATCTTTTTATTATAATAATTGTTATATGATCCATATGTAAGTGTCTGTGGCCATGATACAGAGATCCTGGAGGAATGTCAGTCGCTAACAATAACTGACCGATACATGAGTTTAGACATCTTGGATTATGCTTTATATATTTACTTGACTTCTATCAGATTGCTTAGAATTGAGTGTTTTGCAATTACTGAACATATTCTCTTTTTTATGAGATGAGTTTTGATGGCTAGTTAAACCCATCAGACTGTTTCATGATTTAAGGCTCCAGTTATTAGTACATTTATGTACATTTATGAGTATATATTGAGCATTTGAGATGCTGAATTTGCTTAATTGCTACTTAGAAATGCTGTGGATGGTATTTATTACATGCATACTCCACATTATTGTGAACAAAGCCCAGTGAAACATAATAGCCTGCATTAACTTTTCAAACATCTCCGTCTGACAGATTTGTTTACAAGGCAGGTGTTAATACTGACAAGAGGTGGAGGAAGGTGTTTTAAGAAAAATAAAGAGTTTACATTCCTTTTTTCCCCAATAATATTTTAATATTTTAACTGAATTATAAGCTTATGAATTCACCAGCTGAGAAAATCAATTGATATAGTTATTATTTATAGGCATATTTCAGGTTTTACCCCATTATGGGTTATCTCTAAGTGTAACTATTGCAGATTTCTAACTGTTCTTTGGTATTTTATTTTTTCCTTTAGCTGGGGCACTATATATACTAAGCTTCTCTGCAACATATTGTATGTTTCTTAGGCTGCATCAACATTATTTTTTTTTTTTAAATTTTCAAATTTTGAACTAAATTGGAATAGAAATACAAGTCTCATCCAGAAACATTTTATTTTCAATATAATTGAAATAAGTCATCCTCCCTCATTTCTTTTTTTTTTTTTTGTTTAAACTGGTTTTTATTAACAGAAAACTTAATACACGACATGCAATGGCAGTACAATAACAGCACATCGAAACCGGTGCAAATGATACAGACAAACTGGCTTAATAACAGAAGTATACAGTGATACTGTATCTCATGGGCAAAAACATCAGAAACCCTAGAGAAAGTTGTGAAGAAAGGGGGAGGAAAGAAAGGGAGGGAGAAAGGGGGGAAAGAAGGGAGGGAGAGGGCAATGGGTGGGAATGAAGGAGAGCGCGGAGGAGTGGCAGGAAGGACTACAAAGGGAGAGAAATGAGGTGGCGACCTGGCCGGAGCCCCAGCAGGAGGGGGAAAAACCCTGTCAGGGGAAAGACGGGAGGAAAAAGGTCAAACCAAGCTTGAGAAAGCAGGTGAACCTTTGAATTCCAGCCAAGGGAGCCAAGTCGCCCGAAACCTGGCTGATTCAAGTTCCCCAATGGCGGAAAGGTCTTCCAGGAGCATGAAATAATCTAGGCGATCATACCAGTCACAAATAGAGGGGGGAGAGGACGAACGCCAGCGGGCCGGAATTACCGCCTTGGCAGCATTAGGTGGCGCACTATGGATTTCATGAAGCGAGACACTGAGGTCGGGATCCAGATTAATACCCAAAAGTGGGGACTCATGGGTACCTCATCTTCAAGTATGATCCGGGCCAATGTGAAAAACTGGCGCCAGAAGTGTTGTATGGCAGGGCATTCCCACCATATATAGAGAAAGGAGCCCGATGCAGAGGAGCACCTCCAGCATGCATCAGAGACTGAGGGATAAATCCTGTGGAGGGCAGTAGGGCATCTGTACCAGCGGGTCAGGAGTTTGTAGTGGGTCTCCAGGAGGGTAACGCTCGGAGAGCAGGCAAACGTGCATTGAAAGATCTTGGTCCAGGATTCAGCAGCGCCAAATCCCGAGCCCATGCTAAGGTATAGTCAGGCAGCGTAGGGAAGCGTGCCTTAAGGATTATCTTGTAAAGGAGGGATATGACATGTGACGGAGGTTCTGGGTTCTCACATAGCTTTTCAAATGGGGTCAGGTCCGCTCGAACTGTCCGACAGAGGGAGTGTGTATGCAAGCAATAGTATATCTGCAGGTAGTGCCAAAACTCGTTGTTCGGGAGATTCCATCGCTGCCTAAGACTTGCAAAATTGCATACACGTCCTGTGTCTACCAACTGGCCAACACGGAAGACCCCCGCATCCAACCAAGGTCGGAAGTCACTATAAGGTAGGCCGTGGGAGCCAAGGGCATCAGAAAGGAAGGTGCGGAGGTGAGAAGTCAGAGAGGAGATAGTCGACAGGGAGCGCAGACGCTTCCAGCATGAAATGGTCGGGGTGTCCATGGGGCTAACTGGATTGGGAACTGCAGAGATTGGCCTTCGAGGAGACCTCCAACTTGAGTCAGGGCCTTCGACCCCCACCAAATAAAGTCCCTGAATGTTCGCCTCAGGCGGGTGAACCAACTTGCCGGGATATGTATGGGGAGAGCCTGCAACAAATACAAAATTTTAGGGAGGGAGTTCATTTTTATAATATTGATGCGTCCTATCCAGGAGAAGTTTTTAAATTTCCATGCCTGCAGTTCAGAGGATAATTTAGTGGCTTGGGGCAGGAAATTGTGGGAAAACAGTGCAGATGGGTCTCTAGTCAGCGTAACTCCTAAGTACTTCAAATGAGAGTCCTGCCCTCCCTCATTTCTCTGTAAAATGAGGTGGGAGACTAGGTAAAAAATTAGAAGGTGACAGTGAAATACCATTTTGTGTTTTTTGTGTTTTGGTTTAAATGTCACACTTTATTTTTTTACGTGTTGTTTTTTGCTTTGTACTTTTTATTTTTTAGAATCAAGAACCATGCCGAATGCCCTCCTATTTTTTCACCTAGGAAAACTAATTAATATTTTTTACATTTAGCATACCCCTCTCTTAAAATTTAGAGGTAAGGAACTACATAAATATATATTCAAAAAAGGGTTAGGAAAGAGCAAAGAAAAGGTATTTCCTTAGTGCACATATAGGACTAGATTTCCTGGAAAAAATCGTTCAGTGTATGGGAACGATTTTTCAAACGATTGGCCGATATTGTTGAAAAACTGACATCAAACTATTTTTTGATCTGTCTGCACAAACGTAAATAGTTTTTTAGGTAAAAAATTGTTCAGTGTATGGGCACTTGCAATAATCCTGCCATAAAAACCCACTTTATAAGCATAAACCAAACTTTTTTTTAATAAAATTATTGTACTGTGTATGGCGGATTCCAATTCTTTAAAAAGAAAAAAAAAAAAAAGGTTCATTTTCCAAAGAAAAAGAAAAGAAATATTTGGCATTTAAAAAGAGATGTCTGTAATTGTCTGAAATTCTCTATGTATTACAATATAGTGTGTTTGAGCTGTTACCCTCCAAATAGTTCTGCAAGTTTCAGTCACAAGCTGGGGCCTCCTGAGCCATACGTCCTATGCCTAGGGCTATGGTGCAAATCAGTATAGTACACCTGGGCAGGGATACACACAGGGGAAGTTAAACACCCATCTTACTGTCTCATGGACAAGAATTGGGTGTGACTCTTATTTTATTATTTAACATTAGGCCAGATTATATGACACCAACACAATACATTGTGCTTTCAGGGCAGCTGCCTACTATAATCATTAGTCACAAGTCTACCACAAGCCAAGGTCCTGATACATCCATAACATTTATTTACGTTAAACCATGGTGAGGAAATTTAAAAATCGCATGGAGAGTCTCATGTATGAAGGTATGAACTAATACAATGAATGCTCCAGTTCCATGGATAATCATGTTGATTAAATAGTTTGAATGCTTTGGTTAATTGTATGTTGTGCTATTTAGCATTTAGCATTACATTGTAGTGTAACAATACAAATTACTTAAGAGTATTATGTCTATTTACTCTTCTAGACATGTGAAATAACATCTTTTAGTTACTCCATGTCCACTGTATACATATGTCAAATTTTCTGTATTTAAAATAAAACAACAAAAATGTTTCAGATCATATAGTTGCTGTATCTGGTTCTCATTAATATTTTGCTCCCTTGATGGTTAGAAAATGACGTCACATTATAACTGGTGGTGTTTTTACTTCCTTCATTTCTTCAGTTATGATTGCTTTCCAGCTATTTCAGACAGCACATACAACAAAAGAAATGAACCTTTTGCTCTATGCGTTTAACATAACATAATGGATATATACTTATGAGTATTTCCTGGAATATGAATAATACATCTTTCTTGGTATTTTTTCATTGATCATGGTTCTTTATATCATCTAGTCGTGCTGACCACTCATTGTATTTTGTACAAATAAGGAGTATGGAGGTCTGTAATTCTGCTCGTGAGATAGATGTTATAACTGCATAAACTCCCGTCTGAATAAGTTCATAAAAATGTAATTAATAAAAAAATACCATAAGAGAACGTCCCATGTGTCTATAGAATTGTGAGATAAAAATCCATGACAAGCAGCGGAGAGGTGCAGCATCTATGTCTTCCCACTGCCAATTACAGCTATGCTAGCATCTGTCCTCTATTTATGAGTTGTCACAATTTGGGAATGTCATAGTTTATAAATGGAAAACTAATATTGGCATAAGGTTGATAAATCGCTGGCCTTTGTACATAAAAACTTAAGCAAATGTTGATAACTGCATGCAAAAATGATTCTTAGTAAACCCCCCTTTATCCATACTAAACAGATCCCACAGCACCTTATTGCATCTTATTATTATTATATCAGACCATATAGCAGACATAGAAATCAGCCCAACCCCTCAGGTAGATCCCAAATTTTTTTTAACTGTTCTGTGCTGCTGCTTCTGGTGGACATTTTCTCTTTTCTGCACTGTGATTGGTGGGTTACTACAACACTGATCAGTATGATGAGACAACCCAGCACTCTGATTGATGATTGGCCATAGGTGGTACACATCAGAAAAATAATCTTTTCAATCAAAAAATAACCGACCCCTTCAGCAGGCATCTGTTCAGTATGTACACACAAAACATACTGCAGGATAGTTTCAGACAGGCTGTGGTCATTTGAAATGATTGTTAGGAGCTCCTAATATTTTTGATCAACGATGCCCAGAGGCCTGCTTAAAACTTCAGCGTGTACTGAGCACACGATCATCAGAGCATTCTTTCCCATGGAAAATGAATATAGACAGTGAATGTAAACTATCTGGCTGCTTCACTCACTAATATTCAAAATTCTTTATATTCAAAATTCTATATGTTTTAACTTTTGTTCGTCTTTATAGTCTTGTACATTCATGTATGTTACATAAAAATACACATTTTTTATTTTGCATAGAATAGCAAGTAAAAGACACAGTATATAGTTCTCAGTAATTGCTGTACATTAATTCAAAGGCAATATAAATGTAAGCACAAATTCAACGTTCAAACCATTCAAATGTGGACAGTATTAGTATATTGAGTTGGTAGCAGAGTTTCTCAGGATTGTATGCAAATTCTCTTTGTCTGTTACTGTAGCTGTTGTAATGGCAAAAGTCTTTATACTCCCCTGGGAGAAGAGCAACTAGACTATGGAAGGACATTACTCACAAAAACCATAGACTAGGACACATCCCAGTTGCAACCTACCAATCTGGTTACCACAGAAACTAAAGGTAAAAACTTTCATAAAACTTTTTTCCAATCACTGAAAACTCTGAAAGCAATTACTGAGAACTATATACTGTGTCTTTTACTTGCTATTCTATGCTAAATAAAAAATGTGTATTTTTATGTAACATACATGAATGTACTTAATTTCGAGAATACTTAAGAATATAAAGACAAATAAAAGTTAAAATATATAGAATTTTAAATATATAGAATTTTGAATATTAGTGAGTGAAGTGGCCAGATAGATTACATTCACTGTCTATTTACATTTGCATTGGGAAACATGAGAGGGTTTTCTCGAGTGCACGGTGTCAGCACACCCCCCTTCCTGCAACTCTAACCATAGAAAATGAAGTCCACCTGGTGGACTTGTGTTCTATTGCAGTCTATTACAGCACCAAAACATTGTGAGATTGTAAACACACATGCACCTCGTGCAGTTCGTAGATCGTTAAATAGTGGTTTTTCAACTTATCGTGTGATTAGCTGATGGACTGAAAACAGCTCTGTCATGCTGATGTGTACCCAGCTATAGAGTATCATAATGCTGAAAGCCTAAAACCTGGCCGCCAGCTGAGAGATAGACACTTGGTTTTCAGTTTAAACCTGCACTCATAGTAATTTTGGTGCAGAATGTATACCATACGACAATGGCACACCTACTATGGAAATACACATTATTTTTTAAACCACATGTACCTTTTATAGTCTACCATCTCCAGATCCCCCATATATTTATTACATGTGATATTTATTGAGTGTTGCATTAAGGAAACTTTTATTACAATTACAAATAATAAAAATTAGTATTAGTAGATAAGATGCGTACTATTTAAAAAGTGAAAACTAATGTGAGATCTGTCAAATCAAATTCTGTTGTGTAGTATAGCTATGGACGCATCTTAAAGATATGAACCCACCACAAAATTCACCGACTTCATTGTCCTTGTTACCACTATTTCCATACTTTGGTTTAGGATATTATGCTCCAACTTGGCAATTCTACATAATTGAAAAGATGTGCTTCTTTATGTAAATAAATCCTTTAAATTGTATTAGAAAACAATATATGACATTAAATGTCAATGTAAAGTAAGGTCTAAAGGCCTGATATTGTTTATTTACAGTGGGAATTGAGGTTGATGGACAATTAGACAGCTCAGAAACAGAGAGTGATGATGGTAAGTATATAGAAGATATAGAAGGTAACTTAACCAATTTCTGCATTTTTGGTCAAGACATACAAGGTAAAAGAGCGAGCAAAATAAGTAGATTAATAGACATTTTTTAAATTGTGCATGTAAAATTTAAAAATGATCAATTATTATAATAAAGTATAATTATTATATTACATTATTAATTATATTAATATTGTTTATGTAAACGGCCTTAAAGTCAATTAGAGTCTTAGAAAATATCACATTACAAATTACTTTTATTTACTGAATAATATGTACATATCAGTGTCAATATAAATATGTTTCTATACACAGTTACTTCAAACACTGAGTCATAACAAAACAAAATAACAACAAAATGCAGAACAGTTCTATAATAGTACAAATCTGATTACAATTTTGTTCAGGGCATTGAAGATTGTGCTAATTGGTTAGAATTATTCCATCGATATTGTCCATTTGTTTGTAACAATATGTCCACATTTTTACATAATTAACTAAATTAAGTTTGCTTTTTCTGAAGATTCTAGAGCTGAGGATGTGCCAGATAAACAACAATTACGATATACGACAAACAGATATAAAAATTATATTGAAAGTGAGGAGGATGATGATGATGAGGAAGATGATGAGGATGAGGATGATAGTGATGATGAAAATGATTTACCAAGAAGAACTGTAACACAATCCATAAGACGAAAAAGGATTAATAACCAATCAACAAGAAGAAAGGGGATTAATAACCAATCAACAAGAAGAAAAGGGATTAATAACCAATCAACAAGAAGAAAAGGGATTAATAACCAATCAACAAGAAGAAAAGGGATTAATAACCAATCCACAAAAAGAAACATGAAGGCTAATCAGCAGACAGAAACAGATTCAGAGTCAGATTCTGAAAATGAGCAAACACACAAGACTAAAAGAAAGCTGCAAAAGGACATTAACAAAAATAACACAAAGGTAACAAAAAAAGAGGATAGTATTAATGATACTAATGCAGATAAACAAAAAGAGAATGAAAATAATAATAAAAAGAAGGACCGGAAAAAGAAAAGAAAAAGTAGCAGGTATGAATGTGTTTTTTTGATACATGTATTTACTTGCACCTAATTCACATGATATAACTGATAACATAAATCCTGATGATATCAGGAATCATGTTTTACTTCTATGTGCTACTGTGTAATTGAAGTTTTATTATGTTACTATTCAAACAGTAACACAAATTAACATTGAAGCCTATACAATTTTCTCTGGCATCGATACGTAGTATCGATTTAGTGAAGTATATAATAATTAATCAATGTGGTAAAATCTGATAGGCTGATCATTATGATGTTTGCATGACCTAATCGTTTGAATTTGTTTGCCACTTGACTTTAGTTCATCGTCCTCATCTTCCTCATCGAGTTCAGAGGAAAGTTTATCAGAGGGGGAAAGAACGAGGCTCATGAAACAAGTAGAAGAAAAGAAAAAACTTATTTCCATTATAAGAAGTAAACCTTGGCGAATGTCAAAAAAACTACAATTACTTAAGTATGAGTGATTCTAATAACAGTTATCTTTGTGAACTGGCCATTAGTTATATTTCCAAGACCGCACACAGTGATAAGAAATAGATGAACAATATAGTACACTTAGGGCTGCTTAGTATTGTATACATCTGTGCGTGTAACCATTACTTATTGGCTTTCTAGCTCCAATGAGTCGGTGTTTAGTGGTCCTTTACTTTTAATTTGTCTTAAATCTCTATAGGCTGTTCTCATATACAAACAATTGTTTTATTTAGCAATACTAAAATATATCCCCAATTGCAGAAATAAAGAAGTGCCACGTTTCTAATGAGGGTGTAAGATATGATAGAAAAAGGCATGTACAAATATATCTCCCAGGACCTGAGCTGAGGCAGTGATTTACACTAAATCCTGACTTCAGTCCTGAATACTACAAAGAATGGGCTTGATGACTCAAAGCCCCGCTATTTCATTGTAAATATGTGATTAATTCATTCATGCTGTCGTCTTTTGGTTTTTCCCAGGAGAGGGTGCAAGCGTCACATATTCTGATTGAATCTCCAGGTGTATGAGATCCTCCTACACCTGGAGATTCAATCAGAATATGTGACGCTTTCATGTGCTGATGACATTATCTAGGGCTTAACTCTATTCCATGCAAATAACTCTTGTCAGCTGAAGAAATCTAAATCTCTTATTCCGCTGTCTCTATATAAGAAAAATATTGCCTGTTTGCCCAGGAAAGCCCAAGATTTTGTTGAAGAATATGAAGGAGCCCTTGGGCGAGGAAAAGGACGAAAGCTCTATGCATATAAAATTATGATGGCTAAGGTAAATTCACAGGCAATTCTTCTATCTTAACCGAAGCTATATGCTTCTATTGTCTTCAACAAATATATTTGACTGCACTGAAGAAATGTGACCAAAAGCAAATTGCAAATGATGTATTATAAGGTAAAGATGCAATTGTGTGCTTTCTTGATTGTACTAAATAATAACATATAAAAAATATAATAAAACATATTGGCCTCTATATACAAAGCCCTTATTATTTCATTTGTGAAAGTGACAGGTATTTATTACACCCTGGAGCAGAGCTTATCATTCTGCTCTGAACGGTAATACAACACCGTTGTGTAGTCCCTTCACTACCATCATCCTCCCTCTAATATCTGTTATTTGAGGAAGGAAGAAGCAGGAAAAGCAGGGGACTTTTGAGGAGACCACTGGGATACTATTTCTAGGATCCCCCAATAACAAAAAAAAAAACAATTGTTTAAAAACCAGTGGTGTTTCTTGTTCATATAAACAACCACAGACCTAGAAAAAGTAAAAAAAAAATAATGAAAGAAATAGTATAATAATATAATAATAGTATAATAATAAAGAAAGAAATGTACCTGCTCCCAGTCGTTTCTGTGAGTCCCATCGCATGCACAGTAAGATAATTCTTGCATTTATAAAAATATAAAAGTCTAAGAATAATGTTACCGGGCATGCAGATCTTAATCTCCAATTTAGAAAGGGATATCAAACACTATGGTATATAACAACCAAGTTAGGTATAGGTATATAACATCCATGTTACACTATATTACCTAGGTTGAAGGGAGTTCTATTGTACATGTATAACTCACGTGTTTGCTAAACAACCCTGACACCTTGGGAATGCCCATTGTGTGTGGCACATCCTAACTCAATGGTTCTGAAATAGGTCGCAGATTGTCACCTCTCTGCACTTAATCTGCAGAAGTTCTTTTTTAAGCCTGTGCTCAGATCTGATCTGATCACCCGTAACTGCTTGCGCTCTATTTCTGAGCATTTGATGAGCAAATAATGCAGAGAAATGCCATGCAGATGACTTAGTATAATTAATATATTCCTTGACAATAATGATCCATTTTCCCAAATGTACCTTTTGTCATGTGGATGAAGACAGTTTAATATATTGTTTTATCCTAACATACTAATGTGTTGTTAAGGATTAGACTGTCAGTAATATAATAACCAAACTGGTGTTAAAAACAGTAAATGTTCAAATCTAATCAAATGCTTTCCATAATACATAGCATATAATACAGTGCAGGAATCCTGTGGTCACTGGTGTGCTCTTTGTATTGTAGTAAATGGTGTGACAATTGTTTTGGTCCAGCCTACCAATGATTTGATCACATCGACAGGAGGCCACTTGAACAGGTTTTTTCAAGGGCCAACCCACCCCTGGGAAAAAGTTATATCACCATGAATATATTAGTAAAACATAACCACTATGTATAAATGTGAGACTTAAGGTGTAAATTAATGTTTAGAAATGTGTAAATTATAATACCTTTGTTTAGATAACTGCTATATTTGTTTTTGCTTTCTTTTGAATACAATTTTGTAACTATGGACCAGTCTTTAGGCACTATAAAATTACTCACAACTTACTTAAGAGTAAAACATGTTGAATTGCAGAGGAGGTAAATTTCATTAGCTGCCAAAAGTATTACAGGTGAGAGATGATGTTTCCAGCCCAAGTCTTATAACAGTGTAACAGTAACGCTGGTCAGTATCTGTGTGCAACATGCAACAATAAAGTATTCTCCCTGCATGCACACACTGACATTCATTTTACCTCCCCTGCAATTCAACATGGTTTTACCCACTCTTGAGTAAGTTGTAAGTCAATAGTGCCTAAAATCTGGTCCAATGACAAACTGTATAAAAATGACATGCCAAAAAATAAACATTTACTTAATTTTCAGAAATGGATGAAATTTAAAAGAGATTTTGAAAATTTCAAAACTGCATGTATACCGTGGGAAATGAAAATTAAAGAAATTGAAAGTAAGTAGAACACCAGGGTCATTTATTATTTTTCATAGAATAATTGAAGCTGGCCACATAATAGACTGATTATCGTCACAGCATGATTTACAGTATAATTAAAACAATATTTCCCTTGGTGAAGGCCCAATATGTAGTAATCCCTGCAAATCCCCAGGTACACCCTGGTAGACATCTCAATGATTATTGTAGCACTTTTATAGGGAGCCCTAGGCTTCCAGTAGGTGGCACTGCAGGGTAGACAATAGGTCAGAGCCTTTCATATGGTGGAATATATGTGTACCCTTTATTCAAGAAAAGGAAAGTTATTAACCATACAAAAAGGAATGATCAACCATCCAGTATTTAAAAAATAACATGAAAAAAATGACACACAAGCGTAGATGGCAAAGAGTTTGCAGCCTCTGGTGCTCCTAATTGGAGTCTCAAGAGAAATAGGAAGTACCCCCCCCCCCCAAACAAAAAAAAAACAAAAAGTGTTTTTTTATAAATTTTTTTTAAATACTTTTTTTTACATACAAAATGCTAGTGTAGTAGCGGTATATTACTTCTTTTTCTCTGCATCCTATGGAAAGGTGTATGATTCTGCTAAAACACTTACTGACAACGTATTGTTGAACTTACAAGTGCAAATTTACGAGTGTGAAAAACCACGTTGAGTTGCAGGGCAGGTAAATTTCATTAGATGAAAACAGTATTAGAGTTGAGAAATGTATAATAACGTTGTAATTTTAGCATTGGTCAGAACAAAAATCATACAAAGCAAGATGTAGCTATATAGCTCATAATTGAGCAATGAAGCTGTATTTCTAGCTTGTATAAAGAGGTCTCATTATTAATGATATGATGCTACTTTAAATGTTTTGTAACTAATTCATGGTTTTTTTTTCTTAAGGTCACTTTGGATCATCTGTAGCATCATATTTTATATTCCTTAGATGGATGTATGGTGTTAACTTAGTCCTTTTAAGCATGGTTCTTGGACTGATTGTCATTCCTGAGGTATTGTAATCAGAGTAATATAGTTAGAGTAAATATAGTACGTTAGAAGTTTGACCAGTAGATTCTAAAATAATTTATATTTCTTAGACAATATTGGCATGCAAATTCCATTATATAATGCAGCACATGATTGCTTAGGATGATTGAAGGTTTAACTAATTAAGATGTAAGCATTGATGAACTATGATTATTAACTCTGGTCGAGGGCATAGGACTTCACTTGAGAAATAGATTTAGCTATACTGGACCCGATTCTGAGTTTCTTTTGGCTGCAGTGTGCTCAAAATTCCGCCAGGTAATCAAAATTAAGAGCCAGATCAAAACGCAGCTCTGAATTGAACTCCAGATGCTGAGAAGCTAGAGCACGCAGGGAGCCTCTGCGCTAAGCTGAGAAGCACAGAGTCTCCAGGTGTATATATCCAGTGATCGCTGCAGTTATAAATGTCGGCTTTTATGAATCTTTTATAGTAAAATTAAAATTTTTTTTTTTTAACTAAAAAAACTCACACACATATTTCTTTTTTTTATACATTATTTTAATAAATATTTTTTTCAATTCTTTTTTTGTAAAAAATGAAACGCCCCTTTTCTCATTTACATGAGTAGCAGTCGCAAGGATGCGGAGACGCGCTTTGCGTCTGCAACCGTGCGATTCAAAGTGGATCTGCACATACGCAGATCTGCAAAAAGCTGCTTTGGTGCAGCTTTGAATCAGGTCTGCTGTTATTTAGGACCTGGGGGGGGAATTCAGTAACTGACGAATCTTCGTTGAAAGTTCTTTCTGACGAAAATTCGGCGAAAATCGTCAAATGTGTATTCACTAAGTGACGAATGTGTATTTTTTCGTCATTTAGTTTGACGTTTACANATCNTCAATGAANGTTCGCCGTGACGAATTTTCCCATAGAAAGGATTCAAAAATGGAATTCACTAACTGACGAATATTCTTT
>JABWIB010000674.1:0-11637 GCA_016617825.1 Platyplectrum ornatum | reverse complement strand
CAGTTTTTCGTCAATGCAATTTCGTCAACATTCGTCAGCCATTACAATTCGTCATTACAATTCGTCACTTACTGAATACTATACATCACCAGTCATTGACGAATTTTCATCACTGACGATTGCTGACGAAAGAACTTTCAAAGAAGATTCATCAGTTACTGAACTCCCCCCCTGATCCAGTGTTTTATGGTATGATGCTCCGCAGTATATGTGCTATTCAGAGCTGCATGTTTCTTGTAGTTTCTTCATCACATGCGATGCGTCCGTCTCCCCTGCAGTGAAATGCATGCGCAGGGGCTCCGATTTCTATAGCAGAAAAATCCTTTAAGCTTTAATTACAATATTTCTAAAATGTTTGTGAATGGCAATGCATAAGTGTGACACTACCTTTAGAAGTAACACAAAGTGTCTATTATTGTTACATTTTCCTAACAGATTTTAATGGGACTTCCGTATGGCAGCATTACAAGAAAGACAATACCAAGAGAGGAGCAGGAAACGGCAATGAATTATGGTGTGCTTAGTGAGTTTGGGGTAATAGCATCAAACTTTTTCTACAATAAGTTTCTTAAAACTGAATTCCTAGGGGTATATTTACTAAGCGGCAGGTTGCAGTGAGATTGGAAAGTGGGAATGTTGCCCATAGCCACGAATTAGATTCAAGCTTTTAGTTTCATCTTACACACTGAAGAATGTGAACTTGAATCTGATTGGTTGCTATGGGCAACTTCGCCACTTTTCCATCTCACTGCAATCTCGCTGCTTAGTAAATATACCCCCTAAAGTCATAAGTGTTCAGGATGTGTTATTTTTTAAATTATTTTATCTTATAATGGTTATAATCACTGGCATCAGAACATTTTTCTTTCGGCCTTGCGCCACCCCTTCTATCTCCTCGCTGCGCCCCTATCCTGCACTTGCTGGGGAGCTAATCTAGAACTGACACAATGGCCTAAAATTACTAAGCAGAGAGATTGAATAGTGGGGATGTTGCCAATAGCAACCAATTAGATTTGTTTGCCTGTAGTATATGCTTTTCTCCCTTGGTGATAGTGACGTCTCAATATCCTCCTCACAGTATGTATATGGGAAAGAAATAAAACAATAGTGCAATACTGTTTCACCCTTCGATTATTCCACAAGTGGTCTACTCACATTACAGATGTCTTGTAATTGTGTGCAGGGCTGGCGCTAGGTCTGCAGACGCCCTAGGCAGACCTAGCGCCGCGTCCCCTTTAAAACGAAGTGACGACATCATGTCACGTTGCGCCGCAATGTGATGACGTCACGGCGCTTCAAAATCACTGCGAAGGGCGGCGGAGAGGTCCCGCCCGCCCTCCCGGTATTGAATAAACTTTTTTTTTTATAATTTATTTTACCCCCTCCTGCCTCGCTGCCGCCCCTCCCCCGGCCGGCCACCCTAGGCGACAGCCTGACGTCGCCTAATGGGCGCGCCGGCCCTGATTGTGCGTAACAATCAGCCGTGTTGCCTCCCGAAATGTCTCTCAATGCCACCGATGTCCCCAGATGGAGAAAAAGAAAAAAACAATCCTCGTGCAATAAAGCTTGTNCCTGCAGCGCTTCTCTCAGCCGTCAGCTCACTCACCTGGTCCACCTCTTGTTATTAGGCATTAGGATATAAAGGACGCTTGTTTTCTATGCATAAACTTTATTCCAAAATAACATCAACTATAAAATACTCCATATTAAAAAACTTTAAAATCAAAGGGACACAACCATGGAAAACAGGGTTCCAGGGTTGTATATGTAAGAATTGTTGAACTTGTATGTGAGTCTGGTGGGGAATAGCGCTACATATTGAGATATTATTGCATTTAGCGGGTGGATATTGTTTAGAGTTCCACCGGCTTGTTTTTGAGGGGGGAGGTGTTAACCCCCAGCCACTCTGGTTAGTAGAAGATATCCCTAGGGGAGTCCAAGTCCACCTCTGTTTTTACAAGTTTATATATTAGAACTGAATAGCAAACAAACAGTGGTATTACAATAACATGGTAATGATATGGAGAAGGCGGAACAATATTGATATAAATGTACATTAAAAGATACAATGTCTATAAATGTCTATGGCAACTTTGATTTAAATGACTTAAATACATTTTCTAATTTCTAGGGCGCTTTAAAATACTCACCTCTTTTTTATGGCTATTACAACAATGAAAGAACAATTGGACCCCTTAAATATAGACTACCGTTGTCTTATTTTTTATGTGGTGTTGGTGTGTTTGGATACAGCTTAATAGTTGTGATAAGAACGTAAGTATTCCTAATTACCATAAACATATGCCATTATGTATATATATATATATATATATATATATATATATATATATATAACTTGCTCCATCTCTTGCTCTCTCTTCGAAACATTCAGCTCCTTTTAGCACTGGTGTGTATGAAGGTGTGGGCCTTGTGTCTCTCTCACATTATCTGAATGATTTTCTGTTGGTCGGTCCTTTAGGCTCCCCCATTTGCATTGACTCATTTAATTTAGCCCAGTCCCTTTTTGTGCATTTTGGCATCCCGGTGGGTCCCAGGTAGATTATAACAAAATATATTCTAATACCTTTCATTCATAAAAGCTGGCATAATACTATGCCTGATTTTATGTGCAACAAGAACTGTACTCAGACAGCGCAGAGGGAGATTGACACATCGCATGTCTGTCTCCCCTTTCTACAAGAAACATGTAGCTCTGAATAGCACGGATACAGCAGGCGCAGGATGCTTTGAATACGGTCCAATATCATCAGCGAACTTACGCATACAATGTGTTAGTTGTAGCGACCCATACTGCATTCCAATTCGAAAGTATGTTTCCAATTGCGGGGAATACATGCAGATACAATAAGTGATTACGTGCTATCCTGCTTTCCATACATGGGTCTTTTACATGCAGACACTTAAAGTAGAGTTCTGCATGTAGACTAAATGTGAGGGTAGAGTGAAAAGCCTTTCACATATGGAAGATACTGTAGTTGGACGCAGTCAAATGTCTTTATATTATGTGTTCAAACAACAAATAGAACACACATTTGTATATTTTTTCCTGTTACATATTATTGCTAATGTTACCCATTTTAAATACATTGTACACTGGTTTAATATTTCAAAATGTCAGTAATTTGTACATTTGTACTGTTATTAATTTCATGCACAGAATGGCAAAAAATATAAATGAAAGTACTGCGGATGGAGACGATGATAATTTTATATTCAGCTGGAAAGTGTTTACTGGTTGGGATTACCTTATTGGAAACCCTGAAACTGCGGACAATAAATTTGCCTCAATTTCCACTAGCATCAAGGTAAATGTGTATTTTTTTTATTTTAAGCAAGGAGTGACGTCAGTGGCATAGACTATAAAGGTGACATGTTTGATTTCATATGTATGAACTAATATACAGTAGGATGGGAGTATTTTATAATTACCAAGCAATAAGTTAAGGTAGCATGAAAGTGAACTATTGAGACAAGTAACAGTTTAGAGTTGCAGCATGGGAGCTGGACAGAGGGAGTGATTTATGTAAATCACACCCGAAGCCCCATGCTCTACCAGGATACAGAGAGAACTGTCTGGAATTCTGGAGTAAATATATTCATTTGTGGGGTAGTTTTGTATGAGTTAGTAAAAGTGTCATGCCATAATTACACATTGTTTAGCTCATACAGACCACACCTTCCACAGACAAACACACCCACACAACACTGTCCCTTACCTGTCAAGGGTGCCATATTCAAATCACACATGAAGCCCTGGCCCATGAATGGTAAAACATACTTTTACTATGGATGGGTGGAGCTTGATGTCATCAAATCCTGCCCATCATAGTAATAATCGGGACTGAGGCATTGATTTATATTAAATCACTGCCTCTACCCAGGTCCCAGGAGATTTGCTGACTCTCCCAGGATACTCGGAGGAATGCCCAAAATTCAGAAGTCATTCAGTAACCTTGAGATATGTAGAAAAGTGTAAATTGAAATGTGAAATATGTAAAGAATATAAAAAATACATGTTAAGAAATGATTGCTAACAATATAAGTAACAGTCGAACATATCCATAATTTACTGATACAATATACCTGTAAAAGCTAAAGATTTACTTACTGCCATCAGGAATCTATTGTGGATGAACAGGAAAACACAAAGGAAGAAAATATTCATTTACGGCGATTTCTGATTGTACTGGCAAATGTTCTCATTACCATTTCACTTGGAGGAAGTGGTTATCTCATTTATTTTGTTGTAAAGCGATCGCAGGAATTCAAAAAGCTGGACAACCCAAGCTGGTATCAAAATAATGAGGTATGATTGATATGACGGCTAGTTTGGAAAGTGACTATTCAGATAATTTCTTTGGTGTGACAAACAGAATAAAGATGTGCCAGATTAAAGACAGGCTTACTGAACCGGATTCACCAGCACAGAACGGACAGATGCGGCTGCAGGTGCATGAGGAGCAGTGCGCCCGTCTTTCTTCGCTCCAGTTCTCAGCATGATCAATGCTCATTCTCGTTGTGCTTTTTATTTACTTATATTATTTATCATCTGTTTCCAGATAGAAATCGTAATGAACTTGCTTTCAATGTTCTGCCCTCCACTCTTTGAAACAATAGCTGCCATGGAAAATTATCACCCAAGATTGGCACTGAAGTGGCAGCTGGGAAGAATTTTTGCCCTGTTCCTGGGAAATTTATATACGTTTTTGCTGGCTCTGATTGATGACGTCAATGGGAAAGTAAGAGTTATATTTTGTTTATAAATTAGAAACTTGAGTAAGCTCAACAAGCTAACATATATGCATATAAAACTGCCACTTAGGCATTTTTTGTTACCGTATATATTCGAGTATAAGTCGACCTGAATATAAGAGGAGGCACCTAATTTCACCTCAAAAAAGAAAATTAAGAAAGCTGCATGCCAGATTCAGCTATGTAGACTGATAACTGTAACACAGACCCAACAGTGTGCTCACATCCCTGTATCATACAGGACAATGGCTCGAATATAAGCCGAGGGGGCACTTTCAGCATAAATAAATGTGCTGAAAAAATAGGCTTATACTCAAGTATATACAGTATTTAGGGTCATATTTACTATCAGATATATGAGTACAGTGAGAACAAGGGATACCTTTGAGATAGAGATGGTATAAGATAGACATTGTTAGAGTCTGATTTATTCATCACAGGGCTGGGGACACTTAAGACTGGGTGACCTCCCGTCTACTCTTTGTCTTTAAAGTCACCTCGCCGCTGGCAATCACCCTTCCACTGCAAATAACAACTGCCCCGGCACAATCAGGGTCTTGAAGGCGACAAAGATACGGTGGCCCAGGTCACTAGCCTCCTGTCCAATCCCCTTAATCTGGCTCCGGACATTGTGAAGGAGAAGACACCTGTGTTTTTTGTGGAGAATATTTAAGAATAGTTATTATGCCCAAAGACAGTTGAACATGTTTAGCTATAGGGTAACCTGTTATAAAGCAAAATAATTATTCAAAGAGAATTCTATTATATTACTGAAAAATAATTGCATTTTCACAAATATTCTTCTCATTGCTTTATTTCCAGTTAGCCGAGGAAGAGGTAATAAAGAACAAAACATTATTACTATTATCCAGTTATCAAAATACATCTTCATTTAATGATAGCACGCCAATACCATCGATTCATCCGGCTGATGTACCCAGGGGTCCATGCTGGGAAACCAATGTGGGAATTGTAAGTTCTGGATTGTTTGCAAGTAAATACATTTTTGATTTGGGTTTTGCTTTACATTAATTCAGAAACAGATTTTTCCATTATTTGTATCAATTAATAACAGACACACTTCCAAACAAGGGACTGACATGACATGATATATATATTGTTGCCAACTGTGAATAACAATTACAGACTGATCTATGTTTAATTTAATCTAGTTCTTACATATAACATTTAGGCCTAAATTTATTAAGCAGGGAGATTGCAACCAATCAGATTCAAGCTCACATTCTCCAGTATGTAAAAATTAAGCAGAGCTTGAATCTGATTGGTTTCTATGGGCAACATCCCCACTTTTCTATCTCCCTGCAATCTCCCTGCTTAGTAGCTTAGTAAGTTTAGGTCCTAGTGTTTTCTCCATAGCCAATAATTATTCATTATGTATTAACATTGTGGGTATTCAGTTAATATCATTGTTCCTATTGAATGGTTTTAATGCTGAGTGTGCATCACTGAAACATTTGATTGTTACACAGTAACATTACATTACATCAGGGTTGCAGACTCCTTAGAGTCGGGCAGTTCTCCCAGTATCACGGGAGAACTGCACGAGATGTCAAATCTTCCAGGACCTTTAAATGTAATCACTGCATAAGCCCCGATAATTACTATGAATAGGTCGGCTGGATGCCATAATAAAAGAATGTTTTACTGTGGGGAGGGGCGATGCAAATCGGACTTTCTGTTCCACCCACATACTAATGTTTTTATTTTCCATTGGAGGGAGAAACCAAAAGTTTTCAACCCTCTTTTATGCGAAGAACATTTTGCCTCTTTCAGTCCTTGTGCCATGTGTCTAACTGAATGCAGTCCATACTAAAAACTATATATGTAACAATGTGTGTTTTACAGGAGTTTGTGAAGCTGACAGTATCAGATACACAAATGACTTATATCATGATTCTTGTGGGAGACTTTGGACGAGCAGTTATAGTCAGATTTTTAAACAATTGCTGGTGTTGGGATTTGGAATCTGGATTTGTAAGTTTACATTTATTTTCTATTTAGGGCTATGATGTTCTTAAATTATTTATTTTTTCCATTAAGTACATTCAAACTGTTTTGCTTTACTGTAGTGCTCAAATAGCTTGTAGCTTGTTTGTGAGAGTTATGTAAAAGTAGATATAATATCTGATTGTTGTGAAAAAAACTCTTGAATTCATTTTCCAATCCCATATACATTATATTAATTTCCCTGCTGCCTTCCTTTTCTGGAACATACTCTATTAGGCTATTCACCTGTCTGCATGGCTTAATGCTCACCTCTTCCATTTAGCTGTCCAGAAACCTTGTATATATAATAGAAGTGGGAAAGGAGTGAACTCCCCTCTATAGATGCAGAGACAGACCTGCGTGGGAGTATAGTTCTCACGCAGGACTGGATACAGTTCAATGATAACATCTGTGATAGGAACAGATTTGTCATATCTATGAACCCAGCAAGATTGACATTTTGAAGTGCTCTGTTGCTAACTTATTAAGTAAGCCAGTATAAGGAGTAAGAAAGTAAAATGATCTGCCTTTGATGTCATAAAATAAAACAGTTCTATATAATTTGCATCTTCATATAGTCTAATTGTTTCTGATGTGTATTTGAAAAGTGAAATTAGCCATGGGTTTTGACCTTGACTCATATGACATAATTCTGCAAGGAAATTGCCAAGTGTTGTTTTTGTTTTACAGCCTTGTTATGCCGAGTTTGATATAAGTGGAAATGTTCTTGGACTTATTTTCAATCAAGGCATGATATGGTAAGATCAATTACTAAAACATACACAGGAGCAAACCATAAGCATAAGGAAACAGCTGACTATTGTGGAAAACATCTGGTTTAGGGGCTTATTTGTTCAAGGATATGTTTTTAACTAAGACAGAAAATGGATGTTTCATATGTTATTGTTGCATTACCTTCCTCAAGATAGCTATTTCACTTCTTTAGAAAGCTCTATAAGCAAAGTGCAGCCTTATACCATCACTTGGGGGTATAAATACAATCTGTATACTATTTATTTATGACGTTAGGTGACAGAACTGACTATCCATCATTCTCTGTTCTGCCTTCTGTAATGTCTCCCTATTGGTAGACATGCAGAAATAAATGCCAATATAGTAGGCATTCATGTTGGCCTTGAATTTAAAACTGTATTAACCAATAACTTTGATTGTTAATGCTGCCAATGCTTAGTATTACCTTTGAAATTTTATTGCTGCCCCCCACCATGACATTTATTTATCGGGGTGGTTATTTGTCTAGTTACAATATAAGAAATGTTTATATGGTATGGTCTTATTGATCTTTGTTATTTGATAGTTGATAGTTACATACAAAAAATATATATAAGTAAATTGTGTTTACAATGTCTTCATTTATGCTGCAGGATGGGTATATTTTATGCACCTGGACTGATCATTGTAAATGTTCTACGCCTTCTATCTTCAATGTACTTGCAGTGCTGGGCTGTAATGAGCAGCAATATTCCACAAGAACGAGTCTTTAAAGCATCAAAGTCAAACAATTTCTACATGGCCCTTTTGCTGCTTGTTCTTTTCATGAGCCTGCTGCCGGTAGCCTACACCATAATGTCCATATCCCCCTCCTTTGACTGTGGGCCTTTCAGGTAATGAAATGGTCTTTTGCCGTCTGTCTGACATATGCAGTGGTACATACTGAAAGACATCTGGCAGGCAAGGATATAAATGTATTCATGAAAAATAACAAGATCACTGTTCAAGATTGAACAGAAGGGCTGGGCCAGGGAACAGGGGGGCGATTGCCCTGAAGCTTTTTGTGGCCACTGGTTTTGGGCTTTTTGGGGTCAGCTGAGAGCCAGCCAAAGATCTTGGTCACTTTGCATTACACACACTTAAAGTGGCCAGGCAGCATTGTGAACCTGCCTCCTAGCTGGCAACTAGACCGGAAACCAGTTAGTAGCCTGATTGGTGGATGGCTAGAGTACAACAGGGGGAGGGTAAGTTACGATTTCTACCAATGAGAAGCCTGCCCCCTAGGCTAAAAGTTGCCGGCCTGCCACTGCTTAAAACCAAGTAAGCCTATACATGCCATACAATTTTATTCATTGCAGTATTACCATATCAGAATCTCTCTCTCTCATTCTATATATATAATTTTTTTTTGCACCTGGGCCCGCGACTCGCTTTTTCTGTCTCTGGTGCAAAATGCAAAAAAAGTATTCTCCCTGTATGCAAACACTAAAAATTTTTTACCTCCCCATGCAATTTCACATGGTTTTACCCACTCACTTATAAATTCAGTAGTACAAAAGTTTGGATCCAGTCCATTGTGCTTAACAACACCACCAGATATCGACTGAATTATATGGCAACATTTTCAATATACAATTATTACATCCTAATTATCATATTTAATGGCCATGATCCATTTGTATTTTCATATAACATTTCAGTTGAATTTCTTTTCTTGAACTCAACTCAAGTATTATTATCATAATATTAAATGTTATGTTTAATTAATGGTGACATTGCTGTACTGCCTTCAATATTTCTTCTTGTGCTGTAAATGTAAATTATCACCATAAGAATGTTGGAATACAACATGTAGCATTGTTTTTATTAGCAATGTTTCATGTTGATATAATGTTACATTGTTGCAATCAGCTATTATATATGGTGAAATGTTTCATTGTGCTAATGAACATTGATTGGCATGGCAAAATTCAATGTTATATAGTGATTTAATGTTGCATTGTGCTAAACTGTGGAGAATCTACTGTTCATACTAACTGATATGGTAATATTAAAATGAATAATTGTATGGTGTGCACTCTAAATGGCTTGCTTGGTTTTGAGGGTTACTTTGTTCCTTTAGGTACATATAGTAAACACTCGTATTTGTTGTGGCTCCTCAAAATATTTGTCCTCTTGAACCTACTTCAAAATGATTGCGATGTAGTGTATTTATATTCTCTGTGATTAATTAGCCAGTCTAGGGTCTGCTTTAGCTACATGTACACCACTTTTATTTATATTGGTTTATTTTGGTACCCTAATAATGTATTCTGATTTCATTCTAAACCTGTACATTTTTTGTAATTATATTTTCTATAATTTTTAAGTGGAAAAAACAGAATGTATGACATACTTCAGGAAACAATTGAAAAAGATTTTCCATCATTTGTTACCAAGGTTTTTGGTTATGTTTCCAACCCTGGGGTTATAATAGCAGCTGTGCTTCTTATGGTGTAAGTATTTTAAGATACATATTTTTAAAAACAGAAATAAGTGTAAGCATAATTTAAATATATGAAACTTATTCTCACCCATTGTGTGCACTAACACTCAAGTATCCATTTTCCTGATGAAATTCATGATCATTTGTTCTTTGTTCTAAAATGGTATAAGAAAAGATTCCTTACCATGCTATCTCCAAGTATCNCCCTATACACCCTCCAAACCTCCTCACACAGTTCTATAATTCCTAACCCTTTTACTGAATTCCATCCTTATTTTCATATTCTCTCCAATCGCATCTGTTTCTGTCCTGTCTTCCCCCATCTTCAGTTCTCCACCTTGTTCCCTATATCTTCTAATGACTCCTTGTTCCATATAACCCCCCTTTGTTTTCCTCACCTTCTCGGATACCCCATTCACACAGAAGCCCTGTTGACTTGAACTGCCCGGGTAGTGCGTTCTGTGTGAATGGAAGCTTCCTAACTAACCAGGTTTGCCTGACTCTATTACCCGGGCCAAAAGCAGGGTTTTACCCTGCTTGGTTCCGGGTAGTCTCCTGTGTGAAAGGACCCTGCCTAGGTAATGTTACCTGAAGCTGAACTTGATCAGTGTTGTGCTTCAGGAGAAACAGCTCCTGTTAGTACTCACTTAATCACCTTTAATAAAAATGTGTGTCCCCTGTGAACCTAGTACTAAAATAAAAAATAAAAAAAAGTACTTGTTTTATTATTTTTCAATTAATGTTTTTATAAATGTTTTAATTCTTTTTTTATTATGTTTATACATTTTTTTATAAATATTGTTTTAAATAATTTTTTTGTATTTTTAAAATATATTACATATTATATGCATTTTTAATTATTTTTTATATGATTTTTATTATTTTTATATGATTTACATTACATTAGTTTTTATTTATTGTTTTATAAATTTCTACTTTTCATAATATGTTTTATTTTATTAATCTTTTCTTTCCTTTTTATTTTCTTTTAATTTTAATATTTTTTGATCATTGATTGGTATTTCATAGTTAATTTTGTGACATCACTTTTGACAGCCAATCACGGCTGTATGATGAGGGTGAAGCTCATGTTTCACCTAATTACCCTGGGTCTGTATGAATGGAGTTGACTAGGGTAGTTTGTGAATTACCAGGGTANTTCAGCAGTATGAACAGGGTTATTGACCAGGGTAATTCAGAATCCCAACTAGTGAACGGGGTATCAGTCTCTCCACCTCTGCTCAGCCAACCACCCACTCTTTCTTTCTTCTATTGTGTTGCTCTAACATATCCAGCTATTTAATGATTCTCTGTGTATGTAGTATATAAATAATCATAGAATACCTTAAACATTTAAAATATGGATTGATTTCTCTGGATACATAGATGCTGATCTAGTTGGTTCCTTTATTAAAGGAAAGCCATCATGTTGTTTGTACATAAAAGAGGATAAAACCTGCTCTCTTACACCACCTTCTATCGATCAGTGTTTGAAGTGGGCTGGTATACATGGGTATGCTATATCGGCGCATTTTTACTCAGCCTCGATCCTTGTATAAGCCATAACCCCTGGCGGACGGGGCTTTGTATCTTTGGTGTCCAAGTCAGGGGTGCCACAACTTTTTTCAGTGGGGGGGGCG
>JABWIB010000673.1:83161-102577 GCA_016617825.1 Platyplectrum ornatum | reverse complement strand
AGTAAATAAAAAACCTAATAAAATTGAGTTTGGTGGATCATAGCTGGCAGATGGTTGATTGGTAACTACAGGACATATGCAAGGTTACATGTGCATTTTTAGAGCTATTTCCCCTTCAGAATGACCACCTTCCAGGCAACACTCACAGAAGTTTAATGCTTTGCAAATTAAGACCGAACCATCAAAGCAACATAGTATTGCGTTACGTCAATAAAATAGTTCTCACCTATTTGACTTGTAGTAATATTGACAGAGATAAATTGCTTAGGGCCGTTGCTAAGTACCGACACGCCGTTCAAAGCCTCAATGTCAAACGTGTAGTTGGTGTAAGGAAGCAGGTCTGAGATGAGTACACGGGGATGGGACAAACCAAACTGACGAGGGGTATAATGGATGCCACTTCCACAGGGGTTGCATTTATGCCCTTCCATTAGGCACCTTCTACAGTGAATGTTGTATGTGACATCCATTCGGCCTCCAGAGTCCTCAGGGGGGCTCCATTCCATAATGACAGATGTCTCGTTGACGGTAGAGATTGCATTATATGGAGCAGATGGCGGCCCTTAAAAAAAAAGAAAAGATACGGGATAGAATTAAAGAAGGTGGTGACATTCAGTGAGTAACTACAAAGTAAGGGGAAGCACACCTGTCCAAGACATCATCAATGACACCGCAGCAGATAACCTTTTGAAGACAGGCACAATTCATCATAATGGGTCCTATAAAGGCACACTATTAATCATCCCCTGATAGAAACACAGATTTTATGACAGCCACTGCTGGGAAGCTCAACCTCTGTCCCATTCATCGCTGGATCCTGAGCAGCTTCCGTAATTCATCTTTCTGTCACAAAACTGATCTAAGAATTTTGCTATCAAAGGTTTCACGGCGCGTACGTCTATCAGGTCCCTGACAAAAGACACACCCTTGTACAATGGCTCTGGATACCAGCCAGAGATCTGAACAGATGCCAAGAGTATCTTCTGTAAAGCGGCGTCAATGAATCATGATAAAATACGCTTGTAAAACAGACAAAAACATCTTCGAGAGACATTAAACTCCAAATTATGAATGACAAAACGACAAAATTAAGCGTAAGTGATCAATAATAGCTACAGAAAAGGAAAATATATGATTAGCTGGGTATTAAAAGGATAAATACACTCAATACATTTACTTTTCATGGATTCAGTGGATTCATTTTATCTTTCATGCTCATTAAAATATAAGGTTTCTGCAATCACACTATTTGGTATGTTGGTTTTCCCGAATCTTTAACTAAATACAGTATTTTTGGGTAATTTAATATATGGTGTTTAAATTGCACAGGTATTTGTGAAAGTTCAGGAGTTTTATAATCTATTCATTTGATGAATCACAGTTTGCTGCAAACATATAGGAAAACAATTTCTAAATACGTTAGTTTATAGGACCAGAGATCCCTCTGTAGTCCCCTTATCCATATATATTTTTATCTCTCAACCGGGGCGGTGCTTCTACAAAACCTTATGTATTAACATGAATCTAAACAAAAAGAAAAAAAGACAGGTTCTTCCTAACCAGAGGCTCACTTCTCCTTTGAAATTTATTCAATTTGCGACAGAAATCAATTCTATAAAATTAATTTTATTCATCATATATTAAAATCCACCAGAAATCCAGTTAGAGCGAAATATTTATTAAAATATAGTTTAGTGTGATAAGAAAATTAAAGATAAGTGTTTTTTTTTTTTAATTTTATAGATGGACAATGGTTCTATCNTTTCTCCGTGTGTTCCCGTCCTGATTAACACTTAAGTCCAGTTAAAATGGGATACCTTCCCTTCTGTGTATTTGCACCTGCCCGGCGAGGAGTTGTAAACTTTGTTATTATTGCACATCAATTCAAAGTGCAAGTGCTTATATTTTGTAAACTCTCTCACTCCTTTGTGAAAATTAGCATAAAAGGGTCAGATGTCTAATAACTGTTGTATTGCACTGTTACTCTTGTCTCTGATTGCAGAGATCTCTCTCCTGCCCAAGGTGACTAAATATTAAAGATTAGTATAACCCGACTATTCAAACCCGACTATTACTTATATCTTATAGGCCTTCTCAATCCTATGTGCAAATTTGCATATAAAGTGCATGTGTTTAGTCACAAGAGAATCACAGTGTAGTTATTAATGAGGGAATCCCCCTCCTGACACCTACTTCTCATATGTATATAAAGTGCTTGATCAATGCTTTATTGCACTCTACCACTCTTCCCTTATCCCAGAGATCTCTCTCCTATTTAAAGTGGCTCTGTGCTTAGTAATTTTTGATGAGGGGATCACCCTTCTAGCAATCACTCTACATATAGATCTATCAACACTGGACATATATTAAGTAAGGATAGTGTGAATTACATAATTATTGAGAAAAGGAACCCTGTCCACCTAACACTTTGAATTGATGTGCAATAATAACAAAGTTTACAACTCCTCGCCGGGCAGGTGCAAATACACAGAAGGGAAGATATCCCATTTTAACTGGACTTAAGTGTTAATCAGGACGGGAACACACGGAGAAAGGATAGAAATTAAAAAAAAAAACATGGCCAGATTCAGATTTACACACTCATGACTTACACTCTCATGACTTACACTCTCATGGGTAAAACCATGTTGAATTGCAGGGGAGGTAAACTGAATTAGTTGCAATCAGTATTACAGGTGAAAGATGATGTTTCCAGCACAAGTGTAATAACAGTGTAACAGTAACACTGGTCAGTATCTGTGTGCAACATGCAACAATAAAGTATTTTCCTCGCATGCAAACACTGACATCACGTGGTTTTGCCCATGAGAATGTCAGTCATGAGTGTAAGTCATGAGAGTGTACATCTGTACATTTTTGTCTGTCATATATTTGGCGTGTTTTTGTGTTCTTGGTTGAAACTAGCTTTGGTGCTGTCTATCATCTCGTTGCAGGAAACTATGACATAGTGTGGAGTCCCATTGTGATCAGGGCCGGTGCTACCATTGGGCCATCTTAGGAAATCGCCTAGAGTGCTGGGCCCAGGGGGCGGCAAAAGCAGCCCCTGGCTGCCTCCATTTATATGCCATGTTATATCATAACCCAGCATGTAAATAATTAGCCAGCCTGGGACGGTGCCTGCCGGTGCCCCATCTCCTATGTGAAGCGGGCCGGGGGGGGATTTTGGGCGGGTCACAGGCCCTTATTGTGATCTACAACTAGAGCTCAATACAAGACAAGGGCCCGGCTTCAGAATATTGGCCATTGTTCACAACATTATTAGTGTTTTTGAAAAGCTGACCCAATGTTTCTTTCCATTGGGTACAAAATGCTCTTCAGATGTTCTACATTTTAATTGCAAGAACCTATAAAGAATAAGATTAGATGAATTGTTCAGTTAATTATTCAGAATCAGGCGACTAAAACAGTAATTTCCTTTAAAATATCAGAAGACGTCAAGGAGATTTGTGAAAGCATGAGATTTAAGAGGTTTTACTATGAAACTCAAACTATCCATACATCTCTCAGCTAAATTCTTTATTCCTTTATAAAATATGAATAATAATCTGAGTAACTTTATTTTATGTTCATCGCATTAATCTATCATATCCATGTTAGCAGGAAAATGTAAAAAAAAGCATATTAAGATAAGAGATCAGTGATGTTCTCTCCATTATATTATAGATTTCGATCTAATTCTTGCAGGGGGTGATTAGCCTGAGGAGTAGGAGGCTATTTGCCCCATCTCCATATTAGACAGCATTGGATTGGGTAAGTGAACTACCTGCTTCCCCCTTGGATACCGTTTGCCAGCCTTTGACAGCTTCTAGCCGGTGTTTTCTAGAAAGTTCTAGGCAAATCGTATATGGATTCCTATTGGACAACATCTCTGTCTTTCCTTCTTAAGAAGTTTAAGTCAGCCTAGCCTGAGACATTTCCATACTCATTATCCAGCCTTGCTTTAATTGTACAGATGTGCTCTTGTGTACATGTCTCCACACTTATAAATAAATAAATTTACTATTCTCTTCATCAAGTGTTGCCTTGATTGGGAAAAACCCTATGTCAGTCCTATGAGATTATGGAAATGGAGTCAGCAGCTGCAATTAGACAAAGAAGAACCTGGTTATAGATCCTTTGAGAGCACCGATCCATTCTGTGTATGTGAGAGGCGCTACGTATGTATATGTATATGGCAGTGCCTAAGTAAGAGAGCGCAGCTGCAGAGATTTATAGTTAGTGAACAGAAATGCATTTATATCATGGATAACTTGTTCTTTATGGTGCATTGGCGGGTTATTATCCTGTCGCATTACTAAATAAAAGAAGGAACAGATGGAGGAGACTCAACCTTGTCTGATGCTTCAGTGCCATTACATTGCACAAACACTTTCTGTACTATTTCTGAGTACCCATAATACACTGCAGCCAGCATCGCCCGAGTCGCTTCCATTAAGGTACACTTTATTTACTTACATTAGAACCATTTATTATGGAAGAGCCGCATAACAATATAAAACCTGTTAAGGATTCTTGCAATTAATTAGTAATTCAGCAAGCAGATAAAGTTTCAGAGCGCTATGGATCTTAATATATATAGAGAATTCAAAGCAGCACAACTGACACCAGTCTCTTCTTTACCAGACTGTCATTATTCCAGAATATTATGGCTGGGCATTACATAGTAGAGGACGATTATTCTGGAGAAGTCCTTGATACCAGAAATCATCCTGAGAAGATGTGAAAGATCTGAAGATACGTACCATAGTGTTTATGGATAGTGCCTTTCATTTGATTCAGTAAAAACAAGATATTTGATCGCAGGGCCGGATTAAGAGTGCGGCTAATGAGACTACAGCCACAGGCCTCCATTATCATAAGGCCCAAAGTGCTGCAGCCTATGATAACAGGGCGATCAATAAGGGCACTGTGTGATTAAGTTGGCCACATGTAATTGACCACCACATTGGTCACACCCGCCCATCACTGGTCTCTGCAATGGGCCTTTAATCATTTTTAGCCTCAGGCCCATGTGGCTCTTTATCCGGCCCTGTTCGATAGGATCCAATGTTAAATAATAATCAGGATCTTTGTTTGCAACTATCCCTCATTTTATAAGGGTCTTCTTCCATTGCAGCTTCAGCTTCTGCTCTGTGCAGAAGAACAGGCGACTAAATTGCAGCTAAGGAAAGGGACTATCAAGGATCAGGTAAATGTCATTAGTTTTAATGAGAATCTCCATGATTACGTCTTCACTATCCCCCACCAAGGTCCTTTTTTGGTTTTCCCTGTCTGCAGTCATGACGTACAGTTGGTGTTTGCATTCTATTAATATATTGTGCTAGTAACAGTACTGTCTAATGAATACATTTCCTTGCTGTGTACTAGGAATGGAACTCACGTGTACAGGATGTAGACTTGGGGTCAGACTCGGCCCTGTAGAAGCCCTTCTCGCATGTGCATTCGGCAGAGCTGTCTTGCAGGGAGAAGCTGTGGGGTGGACACTTGGTACAGTAGGAGTCGGTAAGCAAAGCTTTGTAAAAGCCTGGGCGGCAGGCTGAAAGACAAAAGAACACACAGAACTATTAATATCAAGTAAGATCAGGTTAATGGAGAGCTTGCTAGAACAGTGACACATATTCTGTAGTTTATCATAGGTCGGCAACACGTTGTATCTTATCTCTATGCAAATAATTAGAATTTATTCAAGAATTCTATGTTGTTTTTATTTTCCCTAACTGGACCTAGTATCCCACAAATACATAGAGAGAGGTTTTGGTATTTGCAAATTATAAACTAGAGCTTGAAGTGGGCCGTTATATACTAATATGGTATACCGGAACCTTTTCTCAGCTAAGCCCTGCTCCCTTATATAAGCCCGTCCCATCTGGACTGGAGGGGGACATTTAAAACAATATTGTGTGTCCAGAGGGGGGTTAAAAAAGGGGCAGGGCTTAGCTCCTTACCCCTACTAAAAAATGCCCACTTCAAGCCCTGTTATAAATTAGGATTGCCTCTTGACCAAGAGCCGGAGGTATAGTGGTGGCATGGAGGGCATTATTTATTTAAAACTCGTCTGAAGCCCACTGAGTGTCACAAAACATTTACCACGAATGGGCCACTTCTGGTTATCCCGGGAGAGTCTACAATTGACCAGGGATCTGGTCCGGGGCAGTGATTAAATGTAAATAACTAACTCCAAGTTACTGTGAAACATATGCTTTAAATGCAGTGGGCAAGCCTTTATGATTGGCATAAACACTCTTCCTCCAACTTCCATGCTGCCATCTATTTTGTTTCTCCTGCAAGGAGAACTCTGGTAAACTTGATTTTTACTTATGGGACACAGTTCGAAAATATGACAGGNTTGTCGACTTTTAGCTTCACCCTCCCAGGAGAAACCAAGAGTTGGCAGTATGGGGTGGGGGAGTGGAGGGCGTGATCTGCATAAAGCCCATTCCCAGGAGATTTGCAAACTATATCAATGTAATGATTTTACATGCAGCTCAAAGACAATGGGGCCCATACTAACATAGTCATACAGTGGATTTCTTTCCAAATAAATAAGCATTACATTCACTTAACACATATGCTGTACCTATATCCCACCTTTGATATTGTGCCCTATACATTTCTACAAATGCAGAGGAAATAAACATTAGACATGCTTCAGAAATGCCCTGGTTTATATTACTGTTTATATACTTATGTTGCCTTTTGTATTCATTGATTCATTCATATTTTCAACATTTGTATTTCAGATGGAAGTATATATGCGCTATTCACTTTCATGCTATAATAAATATGTATAACGAACAATAATTTAGATGAAAGGTATTTGCCTGTAGACTAGACCAGCTGGCATGCAGCCCACACACTGTTATTTGATAATAAGCGCGTTCCGTATTTAGACGAAGGCTGAGTATATTGTGTTATTGTTTAAGAAGAAGCAGCCCATAGATGATTTGTCCTATATTGCAGCCCTGACACAGGACTCTTTAGATACAGGAGAAACGACATCAATAAAACATTGTCTGCTTCTGCTTCAATGCACCGGAAATCAAGGACACATTTTTGCTGCACAAATTCACTGGGCTCTCGGAGAGCGCTGGAAAAGAGGCCGAGCGGATGAGGATGGGAGAAGGGTATGTAATGTCACAGTGTGTAGTGCAGTCTGTGAATGAGTGTGAGTGGGAGTAAAGTGATAAAGAAAGTAAGAATAATTGCTCAAGCTAAAGACCCTTAGTGGCACTGTGGATCCATATACTTGCAACGCAGTGGGCAGTGCCGTAGAGTAAGAGATAGCCAGCAATATAATTCAATAGAATCAACTAAATTGTTATATGCTTGGCAGATATCATTAAATATGCGTCCAAATTTGGCAAAGGTAACCATTGCATTGAACACTAAATAGCTTCATGGAGGGTTGTGTAGACCTGAAAGACACTAATAACCTGGTAAGGTTAGCTGATAATAAGGGCATAGAAAGTTGAAGCAGTGAGGTCTGGCTCATTGGAACAGATAGGTGGGGATTAGTGAAGGAAGTTACCATTTTCTTTTTTCATTTGGTCGTTTGGGCCTACATTTACTAAACTGCAGGATTGGAAAGTTGGGGATCTTTCCCATAAGAACCAATCAGCTTCGTGCTCACATTCTCCAGTATGTAAAATTAAACTGGCAGCTTGAACCTGATTGGTTGCTCTGGAGAGCATGTCCACTTTTTCAATCCCGAAGCTTAGTAAATATAGGCCCAGTCCCCCTCCCATCTATTTGACGCAGCGCAAAACCAGTATGAAGGCCTGAATCCTATGGAACCTCATTTATTATATAAAGTGCGCATGTGCACTGCATCATCCATACATATTGGCCATTTAGGGTGCGGAATACAATGCAATTTCCCCAGTCTACGCGATTATTAATCGAGGACATCACATAGCGGGAGCACAATGCCTTATACTCTGGACTATCAAATCAGTCAACTGGCAAGTAGCTTATTCAAGAAATCAGAGTCACAGTTAGCATGTGAGCATATTTGGGCCATTTTATAGCAATTTGGGCCATGTTATAGCATTACAACAAACTGCTCCATACCATAAACCACATGATATTATTACATATCGATTGCCAGCCGACCAGTTTAATTATCAAATAGTGTGCGGCCAGTATAGGTGACACAGACATGATCTCTAGCACAGATCTCTTGCTCGCTCCAGCCTCCCAAACACAGATTCAATCTAGAACGAAATGATCCTTTCTATCTCTTTCATCTTTCACATTTGCTGGAGGCTGAAATACTTTGTCATCTGATTGAGGTGAAGCCCTTATTATGCACATGAAAGAAGCACTTCACTACCTGCAAAAAAAAAAATGAGAATTAAGCTTGGACGCAATTTGGAAATCCAATGGAAAGGAGTAGAGGCTGGTAACTGGTTGACATTTGTGCTGTCTGATCATGCCCTGGTTTCCATCCAAGGATGAACAAACTCCAGGATGAGTAAAAACAAAGGATCTGGATGCTTTGAACACCGCCAGCCTCGCAAATCAGCAATGCTATTAAATATTGAAGACTCACTGACTCAGATCTGCTCTGTACAATCAATAGCTCTTAGATTTAATGCTCCAGGAGACTGAGCTGGGGAATACGTATGTGTTTGGGAAGTCTGCGGCAGGCTTAAGATGGTAGAGTGTTGCTTTATGCAGGTTTAGGAGCAAATGCCTGCTACTGAGGAATAGACACCACTGTGTATATAAAATGAAATATGTAAATAGGTTTATAAGGTTCATATGCATCTGTAGATGTCAGTGTGTTTATATGTAAGAGTACCGTATTAAATATACAGTGGGTGCAGGTGGTGTGGCTACATCAGTGAGTAGTCAGTGAGTCTCTCCCTTGTCCTCTCCATGCTGTTCTGTGAATGCACTCGACTGAGCACTCACACACAAGACCACTGCTGTTCTATCTAAGAGCTGGGCTGGATTAATCACAGGGTGGTCTTCCCAGGGCCCTTACATAGAAAGGGGTTCCCATACACAGGGCTATTTCTAGGAGTCTTCACATAAAAGAGGCTGAAATGGAGGCTGGGCAAACATACAATGGGCTGAAATGGAGGGTGGGTACACACAAGGGGTTGAATTGGAGGCTGTGTACACACAAGGAGTTGAGGTGAAAGCTGGGTACACACAAAGAGCTGCAGTGGAGGCTGGGAACACACAAGGGGCTGAAGTGGAGAGTGGGTACACACAAGGGGCTGAAATGGAGAGTGAGTACGCACAAGGGACTGATTTGGAGGCTGGGTACACACAAGAGGCTGGGTACACACAAGGGGCTGAGGTGGAGGCTGGCTACACACAAGGGGTGGAAGTGAAGGCTCGGTACACACAAGGAGCTGAGATGGAAGCTGGGTACACACAAGGGGCTGAACTGGAGGCTAGGTACACACAAGGGGCTTAAGTGAAGTCTGGGTACACACTAGGAGCTGCAGTGGAGGCTAGGTACACACAAGGGGCTGAAGTGAAGGCTGGGTATGCACAAGGAGCTGCAATGGAGGTTGGGTACATACAAGGGGCTGAAGTGGAGGCTGAGTACACACAAGGGGCTGAAGTTGAGGATGGGTACACACAAAGGGCTGAAGTGGAGGTTGGGTACACACAAGGGACTGAAGTGGAGAGTGGGTACACACAAGGGGCTGAAGATCACTGCTGTATGCATCTCACATGAAAATGATTTCATAAATATTGGTTGTCAGGACAAATGAGTTAGGCTTAAATACTATGATTCCATAGAACCTGCACATCGATGGACCTGTTTCGTATTTGACATTTGGATTAAAGTAAAAATAAAACCACAGCCCTGCTTATCTGCTGTACTTGATTTTTTGCATAAAGTAAAACTGGTGGAAATGATACATCATTATTTATGCCATCAAGACCTCAATAATGTACAATAATTATATACATATTATTGGTTTAGCATTTTTCATATTGTAGTTTTAAATTGACATAATTATACTGTACACAAATCAATATAAACAGAGTAGGCACACTGATAAGATAAACACATCAACCAAATCAATGCAAATTGGGTTGTACATGTGACTAACCCATAGGATCATTATTAGGATCACTGCTGTGAAAATGATTGGCTGCATTACTACATGTGCTTCTTAATGTAAGGCACAATTAGCACCTATATGATATATATTACTTGTTAAATAAACATTAGTGGCCAAATTCACTGCAATCTCACCGCTTAGTAAATATACCCCACAGACTTCTGATAACTTCCCAAGGTGACTAGCAACACCTCTGTACAAGGCAGGTTTTTGGAAGTCTACGGTGGGTGACTACAAAAAGTCCAGCAAAAATGACTTTTATTGAAATGCTTTCTAACAAAAGCAGGCACAGCAAAGATAATAAAAGGTTTATTAACTTTGGGATGAACAAAAATAATGATACTTAATGAATGTGGCCTTATTTGATTACAGCTAATTTAATGCGGCAATCCAACGTGAGAAAGTTTCTCAACCCTGGTCTACATGTTCATGATCATTTCAGAAGCTACACTATAATAACCATGTGATGTCTTATACACAGTAACAGTTTCTAGCATTCCTTACTGTAATATGTTCCTGCCCTTGCATGTTCCATACTGACAGTCATGTTGTATAGATGTAGAGAGATCCACAGGGAATACACCTAAATGTGGAAAGGAAGCTGACGTGTTCAGCACACTTCCCATTCTCTGAATGTATATTTACCAGATATGGCATGACAATTAGATGTAAAATGACATGCTAGTTTGCTTAAGAAGATTTTGAGACTATTTTAAGTCTATGAATAAAGGTTTGGGAGCCATTTCAAAGGCAGCTGGACTTAATGTAGTTAATGATGAAAGGCTAAGGAATCAATAGTGCATTAATAAATAATTCAGTGGCCTAGTGCTAAATGTTTCAAGAACACGTGGTTTGGCGGTTACCGTACTGTCTCTTCTAGGAACAGACTTGATCAAAAGAATAAATCTATAGAAGAGTAAGTGGCATGCTAATACAAGCGATTTGGCGCACTGCTCAGTCATCCTGAGCCAGGATATTTAATCTGACCTGTGACAGCAGCATAGTACAGTGTCGACAAAACTGGTTACTTCACTTTCATTGCAAAACAAGAATATTACTGCGCTGAATGTATTTATTTTGTATTGTAGGAAATCTCTTCCTACATATGATTGATGACACAGTCAAGATTTAAGGCTGTATTCAAAACTGATGGCTCTGTATTGTACATTCGCATACCAGTCCACTATAGTTAGAAATTGTGATTAGTATTGTATTTTATGTACAGTTTATAGCATGACAAATGTTCTGATGCAGCATACATGAAATGCACATAGTACAGTACAAGAGCCAACAAGCAGTAGTGTATATAGTACAATAAGCAATAACGTATATCCAGGGACAAATGCTAGGGTTTAAAGTAACCATAAACCATTAATGAAAAAATACATCATAATGGGTCATTAAATTCACCTTTCCATACCATAAAACCAGTATGCTCTCCTTTAGGATAATACATAAGTATAAGGATAATGAAAGTATAATTCTCCTTTAGGATAATACAACTTCAATTAATCAGCACACACTGAGACAGAGCAGGCTGCCATTGTATCTGATCAGTCCTCTGGTGGTTGCTAGTGGGATGAACAACAGAACAGAGAGAGGTGAGATACTGCAGCAGGCTGAGAACCAGGATGCTGTAGGGCGACCACTAGTGGCCAGAGGATGAAATACATAAAATGTTTGAACAACCAAAAACATAATAAAATGTTTAGAAAGACTGCTGATTCTAGTGCTGGAAGGGGACCCCTGGCACCAAAAATGCATATCTCAAAAACAGACTGTTATTGAACCAGCATGGTAAAGTCATTTAGGGCAGATGAGGGGAAAAATACTGAAGACAACATGACAAAAGGTGTTGCTTAGATTTAAGACTTAAACAGTAGATTACAGATAAATCTGTTTTGTTAAAGAGATTCTTTGTGACCTGGTGTCTCAAGCAATGAAATTCCCCTAAATTGCAGAAAATTATGTAAGTTTATGGGCTAAAATGAATCAGTTTTACCACAATTGATGCTTTACAAAAACTAGGGCCTAAATTTACAGCAGGATTGGAAAAATGAGGATGTTGCCCATAGCAACCAATCAAATTTCGACTCACATTCTCCAGTGTGTAAGATGAAACTGAGAACTTGAATCTGATTGTTTTCTATGGGCAACATCCCCACTTTTCCAAGTAAATTTGGGCCCTGGACTGTAAAATGCCGGATTTTTACATGTGGGAGTGTTACATTGTCACACAGTTCTAGAACCTCTGAGTCCAGGTATTCTGACAATGGGGACGGGATAGACATCTTCTGCTATGCTTTAGATCCACACAGTATTAATGGAAGAAAACTGTTTCAGTTTCCTGAAAATCAAGTATTGTGCTGCAGAAATCACACACAACACATTAATAAGAATTAAAACCACAGAACATCAACAACCATGAGAATATCCTTGGGGGGAAATGGTGTGTAATATGCTCATCAATTGAAGAAGCAGCACTTTATTTTCATGGTCATTTTTCATAGAAATCAAGTTTGTCAATTATCTGGTCTGTCTCCACCACAAGACGTGTGGTTTCAGAGGTGGTCCCAGGCATAACCAGTATGGGGGGGCCTAGGTGCTTGTGGTTCAGTGGGGCTTTGGCTCTTTTGCAGGGCCGGCAAAAAAAATCTTGGGTCCCGGTAGACCCAGATTTTTGGGGCCCCCCTCAATAGTGGTAACACTAATGACGTGCACCCTGAAGCTTGAGGCCCATCACAAATGTCCCCTCTTGTCGCTGGCCCTGCTCTTTTGTGTAGTTATAAATAACACTTTACTACATCCTGAAGCACCCCCTTCTCTCTATCTAAATACTACAATGTGTACATTGGATGGGACTGAAATTCAGATGTCTGGGAGCCGAACCACTGCAATGTGCAACAATTCTGTTCTTGTGTTTGACTCACTGGAGGAAGGGAACATTTGCACAATGTACTTACATAAGTAAAGGCTGCATAGACAGCCTCCTAGGGCCTCGGGGATCACAGGGCCCTGCAGGACACATAAGCGGCCACTAAAGTAATGGCTGCCCCTGTCACTAACTGTAATCACAATTTACTGAAGGGGAGATGATGGGGCTGCGGCCACTACATGGCACAGGAGATATGACGAAGGAAAGAAAGTACTTTATTATTCAATTTAAAACATAAAAACACAATAATATATACATTTTATTTCTTTTTTTTATTAAAATGAGTTATTTATTATATGCCTACTTAATTTGACATTGTTTGTTAAAGGCCCCCATGGTGGTGCTAGGTCTCTGGACACCCTAGACGAGACCTATGACCCTGCCCGGTCTGTCCAGGTCGAGTGACGTGGTTCCAATTAAAAACCATTGAGGAGGAGGAAATATTGCTGCCAGTATTCCCATTTTTTCATTATTATTTTAGTACATATTTTTCTTTTTTTTACATTTATTTTTTACACTGCCTCCCTCTGCTACTCACCCGGCCGGCTAAAGTCACCTAATGGGCATTCCGGCGCTGAAGGTCCCATGCAGGGCCGCCACCAGCATCACCCGGGGCCGGGACTCACAAAGTCCCGAGCGGCCGGACCCCCACATGACGCTAGAACATTGTGACGTCACCGCAGGAGGCTGTCAAGCCTTTAGGAGGTAGTGGGCCGGCAGCCTGCGTGAACTCAGTGAGCCAGTGCAGGGTGCCGGGCCACTGCCGGGGGTTGGGAGGACGGCCGGGCCCGGGAATGTAGGACCGGCTGTCCCCCCCTGATGGTGGCCCTGGTCCCATGAACCCTAGGGCTTCCTTTGTTACTTGACTTGTACGTTCCAGTACACAGCCTGCCATACTTGCATAGTGATTCAGATCTGTCAGAGTTACACTTAAATCTCCTACTCAGGGTTCGGATGATTTATTGTTATGTTCCAGTCTGGACCTGAGCCTGGACGTCAGGCTTCTATTCAACTAAGAAGAAGGTTTATTATGAATGTTATGTAAATCACCAGCCTGCCCGTCTGCCTTGTTAATGTAATATGATGCAGTGAATTGCTGGGCCAGACTCCTCTGGTTTATAACCATGTACTTTCTGGTTTTATATGACAGCTGAAAAGTCACAGCAAAGCAAATGAAAGACGCCACACATCTACTCTACTCCAGTCCTTTTCCTGCTGATAAATCATTCATTGGGATTTCATGAACTTCAAAAAAACTTCTAGACCAGTAAAATCCATCCATAAATGATGTTTACCATAATTGCAGAGGCATAAATCACTTAGGAGCATAAATGCTCTACTTACATTGAATGTAAAATGAATATCACAATTGATCTCTACGTGTCTCCTGACATTGAAAATGACCACTTTTGGTTAGACGCCCCATAATATGTCCTTATTTCTGATTGGGAGAGCTTTGTTCTAATTAAGCTGGAGACCAAGGGGTATGTTCAGTCATCTGTGTAACACCGCTCCTCTCATTGGTGCTCACAGTTAACACATTGATTGCCTGGCGCTTCCCCGTGAGGGTGCCAATAAGGGAGGTACAATTTCCTGCCAGGGGCCCGCACTGGTGCTGATTTACTTTTTTCCCAGTCTCGACTGACAGCCACAGGGCTGCAAAGGTTTCATGTTGATGATACGTTGTTACGTAATTCCTCTTATTGGTAAGTGGCTGCTCCCTCTTTACATTCATGACTACACTACTTAGATTTGGGCTGGAAACATCATGGGGGGAATTCAGTAAATTGGATTGGGATTTGAATTCGCCATCATTTCGCCAATGCATGGTGATGTATAGTATTCAGTAACTGTCGAATTGGATGCCGATTTCAAATCCCTGGCGAATGATGGCGAATTGCCAGGAATTTCAAATGGTCATGTCGCATTTACAGCTACATCATCACTGTCGAATAGAAATCCCTGGTACTGCTGTAGTAAAATGATCAACAGGCAATTACCTGGCACATTAATACCGGGTCAGGGGTGTCTGTTTTGTCATCTTTATTGTCATGTTGCATCTGTATTTGTTGGCAAACAAAACCTTTTCATTTATATGTTATTATTATGTAAAGTAATGTATTAATAACATATAAATGAAAAGGTGAAGTTTTTGTTTGCCAACAAATACAGATGCAACATGACAATAAAGATGACAAAACAGACACCTCTGACCCGGTATTAATGTGCCAGGTAATTGCCTGTTGATCAGTTTACTACAGCAGTACCAGGGATTGCTATTCGACATGGCCATTTGAAATCCCTGGCGAATAAGGGTAAATTTGACAATAAAGATGAAAAAGTATAAACATTACAAAATAAAAGATGGGTAAATGGGTAACTGCACAATCAGCACACAATGTAACCCTATAAAACATCATCACACTTACATGAAAAATGTTTTGCAATCAAAATGGATCTTTTACATAATGTTCCCAGTTAGCAATCAATGGTTTGTCTAGGGAAATAGGTAAAATCCCCTTAACCAGGTGTCGATTTGCCTATTGTCAATCTGGTCATATTGCCAGGGGGATTTGAGGTCCATTCAGCAAATCGCCAGATAGTGAATTTGAAAACTATATGCTTTATATGGAGCAAATCGCCATGGCGGTTTGAAAATGGGGATTTGAAATCGACACCACACAAAGGATCTCAGACCAAATCGATTCCCTTTGTCGATATGATCAAATCACCCTTTACTGAATTCCCCCATCTCTCAACTCTAATACTGTTGACAACTGTACTTAATGTCACTTAATGACATTTACCTCATTTACCTCATTTACATTTACCAGCAATTCTGCAATTCAACATGGATTTGCCCACTCTTGAGTAAGTTGCGAGTAAGTAAATAATATCTAAAGTCTGAATCTGGTACAAAGAGCTTGCAAACTCAATGACCAAAATCAATTAAAAACAAACAGTCACACGGAAATGTTTTTGTTCCAGTTCTTATGGGAAATGGCCATTTTATGATATTTTGATTCTTTTGTATACATCGAGTAATTAACCGAGAATTAATATTTAAAATGACAGGAAATTACATTGTACAAAGAGAAAGAGGAACGCGGGATATATATGACACACAGAAATAGGATATACAGAGAAAAAGTAAAGAGATATTGGAGAAATAGCCTTTAAACGCCTTCTTTCTGCATTTTCAGTGCAATGAATAATTAATCATCTGCTTACTGACAGTGATATCCAAAACATCTGGGTTCATTATATCGCTCTGCTACAAGCTCAGCATTTTACGCCCTTCCATTTACAGTATATGGTGCCACAAAGCAAAATGTTACATTTCCAGAATTGCTGTGTCCTGAAAGCAGACGATTATTATTATAATCCCTGTCGTGCTCAGAGCAGTCTTACTCATGACAAGCCACATTTTAGGATGTTTTAGAAGTTTTGCAGTCACTGCAGACTTTATATTTACTGCCAATAACAGATGACCCCGGCAATGACGCCATAATGAATACACCCTGAACTGTGCGCTGCAACACAAAGACAAACTACAGATTACCATATTAAAGACATTACTAGATGGCTCTGCCCGTATAATCTGCATTGTCCCACTCCAACTTTATGTTTGGTTGGAATTTTTGGTATGTTAATAACATATAATTCCACAAACTTCCAACTTTGTTATAGGACTACCCAGGGCCAACCTCCCAGAATGTCCGGGAGAATTACTGCCTCCAGCCCTGATCGCTAATATGAATCGGTGGGGCTTCATGGTGTCACGACCGCCCATTCATAACAACTGTATGGGTTTTCTGTTCAGGGGGTGGACTATGGGAGTGAGTTGCAAGAATAAGACCCCCTTCTCAGCCCCATACTGTCGTCTCTTGGTTTTTCCCAGGAAGGAGAAGCTAAAAATCAGTAACCCTGAGCTGGGGCATCCCAGAATGCTGCAGTGCACACTTTGTGTGTAAAATGATTGAGCAGTGACGCCTATTTCTACAAACTCTGCTCTTGTGGAAAATGTTGCGCGATTAGCCCCGCCCAAAGCCACACCCCCAAAGAGAATCCCAGATTTCAGGCACTTCTCCCAGTATCCCAGGAGAGTCTGCAAATCCCAGGACCTGGGCTGAGGTTATTTTTACTGCAAGTCACTACCTGAGCCCCGATGAAGAAAGAGCTACTGTTCTGGGCGGAGCTTCAGGAATAATTTTCATAAATCACACCCTTTCCCCCCCCCCCCAAGCTGCCATCTCTTCATTACTCCCGGAACGGAGAATCCAAAAGTCAGCTACTCTGCTCTAAAACACTTGTTATGTGTTCTAGCTGCTATTCAGTTATTACATACTTCCCAACATTTCCAAGGCTGAGATCGGGATAAATAAGTCCTGCCCCCACCTCCGCCCACTCCTGACCAAGCCCTGGCCTATTTTACCACTGCGACCGCTGCAAATGTTACAATTTATTTAGATTCAACACCAAAAACAAAGGTTGTGCCCTTATCAGGACAAACTGGGAAGCTGGTGGGATAGCGGGACAGTCATCCAAAAGCTGGACATCCCACTGACATCGGGAGGTATGTTATTAGTATTGAAACACACCATAGGAAAGAAATAATTCCATTAGTTGATATTTGTATAATCGGTGATATAAAGTACAGGCTTCAGGGATAAGAACAATTCTACCATACATTCCCCAAAAATAATGTATTTCCAGCATGGAAGCAGATTTAAAGAGGCGGCTGTCACAATAAAGCCATAGCAGCCGCTGCATATAGAAGGCATTCTGTTCTCGCACAATGGTGAGGTGTGTGAATCATGTCACATTGCGGGGGTTTGTCTTTCACATTAAAGTCCAATCGTTCCCTGCAGACCAGAGGCACGTTTTCTGCTCTCCATAACACATGAATAAGCACCCTTTAGATTTCCAAACACAATTCACTGCCTCTATTAGACTTTCCATGTCCCTGCAGAGAAGAGAATAATAGGAGCCTGTCAAAATATCATGACAACTCAATAAGAGGAGGCAGGAAAGACAAAGGCCCCCGGCTCTCGCCAATAACCTGCTGGCTGGTTTTTATCTAAAGGTGTTTGGTTGGAACATTACCCTGAAGCTGTTGACACCAGCAGACTCGGGAGCTATTTATAAGAGAACTACTGCTTGCACACTCATTTACCCAGACGCGTATTCAGATCCGCTGGGCAAAACTACCTAACAATAAGACGACCAGATTTCAATGAGGAGTTTTATTTAATGAGGCCAATCCCTTACTTATATTACTGCTATATGTATATACAAGATGCAGCAGTCTCTCTCTCATTCTTAAAAAAAAAAAAAAAAATATATAAAGACTGTAGTGTTCTGTGGCAAACGGACGTTAAGTGACACTTGTATTTGTTGTCTGTCTGAATAGAGGACTAAGCGCACCTGTGTTTTATTGTGTTTGTAGTTTCATTTGTGGTTTGACAGGTTGCTGCATTGTACCTAATAAGAGCCTGATATATCTGACTCGTTTTGGCAGAAAANATGCTGTTTAGAAATGATGATTTATCGAAGTTTAGATCTTCCCAAGGGGAGAGATTTTTACTGAAAGAACAAAAAGATATGACAGATAATATTGAAAGTGTTGTAAATAATCCTGTTGATAATATGAANATGCTTGAGAAATTGCTTATGAGAGAAGCACGGTTGTTTTGGGATATCACTACATTGGAAAGTTACATAGTGAATAATAGGATCCCGAGAGGTTTGCGGTTACTAAAAGAACCAGTGATAGGGGGGTGTAATGAGGAATTTTTAACTAAATGGTATAAAATTTTAGACGACTGTTCGTTCAAACTTATACAGTTAATCATCACAGAAAAAACACAACAATTAAATNGAGTCACTTTAGATATGGATGAAACTAGCTCCAAATTATTGGAGACAGAAACTAAAGACACGTTAGAAAATTGGAAGTTAGAGTTAGATAAAAAAGTCACCCGGGTGGAACAAAGTATAATAGAGGGCAAACACGGGAAATTTCAGCGGGATATGAAAAATTACGCAGAAGGGAAAGTGAGGGATTGGTTTAAGAAAGANCCAGGAAATAGAAAAAAGCCCCATTATAAACAGCAAAAAAAGGGGGTTAATCAGCCCAAAAACACCAAAAGGGAACAAGGGGGAAGGAAACATGACCCTATTAGGAGTAAGATAGAGGCCAACAATGGACAAATAGGCACAATAGGGATAGTTGACAGAGCTGAGGGAGTAGTAAATCTACCCACTGGCGACGTAGGCGCCAGCCAAACATATAGAGAGANAAATACAAATGATAGACCACAAAAAAATCCGTCTTTTTTAGAACAAAATTCGGAAAGATCGAGACCT
>JABWIB010000673.1:52074-73892 GCA_016617825.1 Platyplectrum ornatum | reverse complement strand
ATTTCAAATCTCCATTGACTTCCATTATTTCCTATGTTTCCATACCCCCACTTCTGAATGTCCATACCCCCACTTCTAAATTTCCACTTCGACCACTGATACATACTGTATGTTGCTTACACTTAGCAGGGCCTTCTGCTGTATATTGTTTGCTGAAACAATGTCTGCCAATATCAGTGAAGCCCCCCAGGGCATAGTGCCCCCCCAGTCCCTTTGGATCCCTAGAAAGTATTTCCAGTTAATAACAGCTTCTCTAGGATTCGTTCTGCTCCTTGTTTCCCAGAAGCCGGAGACAAATCTGTTTTTCTTGTGCAGCTGAAGTAATCCATGTTTAAGTAAAAGACTCGCAGCAGGGGGTATTGTTAAACCTATTAAATTCTAAAATAACCCTTTTCCCGACGTGACAAGTCCGACCCGCGCTCTTTCTCCCAGCACTCCTTGAACTGAGACTCTGAAGTGTGGATGCCCGGCCTCCATTCTTTCTACATTATAATCTCTGGTAATGGATATGAGAAAAGAACTAAGCTTAAAGTCAAATAAATCAATTGTTCCAAGTGCTTTTCCTGGCAGGTATCAATTACACCCTCTTTTTAGGCTTCATTTTATCCAATTATTTACTGATTTCAGTGCATTTTGAGATAAAGATTTCTCTCTGGGTATAATTCCGAGAATGATTCATATTAATGTGCCAGCAGCTAATTGTTTAAACAGTGTGCTGTTATACCATGACTTTATATTTTTATGTTCTGTTTAGATTAGAGAAAGGAAATCACCAATAACTCTATATCTGATAAACTATTAATGCTAAATGATAATGACAAATATTAGGAAGGCATGCTCCAAAAAAATTTTTTAGCTTATTTCTTTAGCTTTGTCACTGCAATATACTCTCTATTTGATCTGTATTCTCTTCATTTACGCATAGTGGATGCAGAGTTTTTATGTTGAGTTCCATAAGTAGTGGTGCGTGTACATATCTGCAGGCTTTCTATGCATACTCTAGTGACTGTTCTGAAACGCAACAGTTTACTCTATTACAGGGTTGCTAATGTTTAGTTTCAGCATTGATGACTGACATGGTAAACCCCCTGGATGGCAAACCCCATGGGCTAGTGTGATGTCCATTCATAGTGGGCTGAGGCAGTGATTTACATTAAATCACTGTCTCAGCCTAATTGCTGACTCACACGGTACACCGGGAAAATTACCCGAAATCTGGGATTCCGGGAGAGTAGGAAACCCTCCTGTATTACTGTACATTAAACTCACTTCTTTATCAAGATTATTTATCTAAATATCACATGGAAATGTGACAGATTAGTTATTAGTCAGCTGTGAGCGGGGAGTATTGTACTACTATATATACCGTATATACTCGAGTATAAGCCGACCCGAATATAAGCCGAGATGCAAAATTTCACCTCAAAAAAATGGGATAACACATTGACATCATACAGGACAGTGACTCGAGTATAAGNCGAGGGGNGNACTTTTAGCNCAAAAAAATNTGCTGAAAAACTAGGCTTATACTCGAGTATATACAGTAAACCTTTATAAACCATAATAATGAATGCCATCCTAACTGAGAACACTGGACCAAATATAGCTCCCCGTACTCTAAGGGATTTATACAGGGCTCTTTATTATTATAACATCTGTGCGTGTGTGCGCTAGATGTAACCATTGTATCTCGAGGGACCTAAATTTAGTAAACTGCGGGATTGCAAAAGTGGATTTTTGCCCATAGCAACTAATCAAAGTCAAGCTTAATTGTCCAGTATGTAAAATGAAACTGAAAGCTTAAATCTGGTTGGTTGCTATGAGCAATATCCCCACTTGTCCAATTCCGCAGATTAGTAAATTTAGACCTAGGTGTATGGAATACAGCTGGAGATTTATATGTGGGGTTTTTGGTCCATTATCTACAGTATTATAAATAACACTTTGTGCTGTTAGCAGCTATATTACTATGTACAGGATAAGAATCCAGAGGGAAAAGTCTGACTTACGCTGACATGCATTCCTCTTCTCTTCAAAACCTGGTTTGCAGGAGCAGCGACCGATAGGCACCAACCACCCGCCATCAGCACTGCAGTACATCTTGGGTACATCAAACTCCACAGAGTTATTCACACATGATCCTTTTACCTCCACCAGTGCCGAGTCCCCTCCAGTGACGGTGTCAGGGAACAGGGCTAAGTTGCGGATGGTGGTTGGACACTTTTTGTAAAAGACCCGAACCGAGACCAAAGCAATACAGGCTCCGACATCCTGAAAAGCTAAATAGAAGCCTTTCTTGTACAGGTTACTTATGTCTCTGACTTCTGTATTCAGCTTCATGACTCTGTCACCTACATCCACCTGTGTGAAGCTCTCATCGGCAGCGATGGTGTCAATCTTTATGAACTGGTTCTCATGGATGTGCCATAGATTGCTGTTGTTGGACTCATAGTAATACATGTTGAAGGTCTCCTTGCATGTGCCTGAAACTCCTGGAAGGCTGTTGCAATCGCGCAGGGTAAACTTAATCTCGATATAGACCCGTTGAGCGCCTCCTCTGGGAATCCAGCTGGTCCGAAGCCAGTTATTTTGGTTGAGCTCTAGGACGTTGCACACCTGATACGTTCTCATAGGGGTGTTTCTTTCATCCATGACACTGATTTCTTCCCACTTTTATTAAGAGACAAAAATGCATCAATATAAAGACAATAAAAATAATAAAATAATAAAAAAAATAATAAAATAATAAAAAAAAGAAAAAATAATAAAAAAAATAATAAAAAAAAAAAAAGTTCTCGTTTTCCCATAAACCCCTAACGCTGGTCAGTATTTGTGTGCAAAATGCAAAAATAAAGTTCTCCCTGCATGCAAACACTGACATTCATTTTACCTCCCCTGCAATGTCTATGCTTAATCAGGTTATTACCAACAGATTATTAGCCTAGACTTCCCATAACATGGCATTGGCATGTTTGAAAAAATGTTCTTGATTATACATTGCAAAAAGGGCTTTAGGCTGGACACACGCTGCAAACATTTACCAGGTCATCCAGCAATAAGACTGGGTGAATCAAGCAGGCTGGAAATATATATATATATATAACAATTTTCCCTTGGCGAAATGCCAATTATCTGCCGCACACCGTCTCAACACACAAAAGCTGGCCATACACTATAATATAAATCTTAAATCTGACAACTGGATGAAAAATTTATCAATTTTTTTTAAGGAATTGGAAGCCGTCATACACTGTACAATAATTGTATGGTAAAAAAAACTAAATATGCAAATTAGTACTTCCAATCGATTTTATAAAAAAAAATGGTTTGGTTTATGCTTATAAAGTGGATCTTTATGGCAGAATTATTGCAAGTGCCCATACACTAAATGATTTTTTACCTAAAAAACTATTTAAGTTTGAGCATGTCAAAAGGTAAAAAAATCGTTTGATGACCGGACGATTGTTTGAAAAAATCGTTCTCATACACTGAAAGATTTTTCCCAGAAAAATGAAAGATAATTGAAAAATTGCTTGATGTCGCTTGATAGTGTATGGCCAGCTTAAGAGATTATTGTCTTATCGTCTAAAAAGAAAGTAAAGGACACAATTTTTCAACTGTTTTATCATTCATTGAAAAGGGGGAGTGAAACAATCATTACAAAAATTGTTCAAGATTATCTGAAATGCCCACACACACACAAATATTGGAAACGATATTCAAACGATAGTCTTTGTGAAGAGCTAGAGCTAAAATTCTCATCTGCAGGCATTTCTAGAACGATTATCATGCGGCTTCAGAAAAAATTGGCACCACACACTAGAAAGCTTTTTCATCCAATGATTGGAGAATTGGAACAATAATTGTTCTAGTGTGTGCCCAGCTTTGGGGGTTAATCAAAAGAAAGGTGCACTCAGTACTGGGCATCATCATTCTATCCTGTTGATTCATTGCGTGGAAATGACATGTGTAAAAGCATACACTTATATGTTGTCACAATTTGCAGTCAGCAGCCAATGAAACAGACTTGAAGACATTTAACATACTAACCCCTTCTGGTGGGTATGCCACCCATCCCAAATCTCCCAGGGCCGACATGGAGTCAAGCAAGGTTACTAGAAAAGAGAAAAATAGATCAATTATGACTTTCTGCAGACAACGGAGAGACACGGAGATGATACAGACATGGACAAACACATCGAGCCACTGTATAACGTAACAAGCAGATGGTAGAACAGTGGGGGAATCAGGTAAAGCTATTGCTGTCTAAGCAAGTCACAATGGCAGGGGTTAGGCCTCGACAATCGAAATCTCCAAATGAAAAAGGATTAAGGCTGCAGAATCACATCTATTTTCCACAGAATGTACGCTGCATGTTGAGACACTGGCATATGGCGGAAAATATATTTGAGAATGTGTCTTTAATTTCCAATGATTGACACATGAAAAAGATATATATATATATATATATATATATATATATATATATATATATATATATACCGGTATATTGCTGTACAACAAGCAGAGGTAAAATAGCTGATTCCCAGCCTCAAGGATGCCAGCTGAAGGTCCAGCAATTCTGGTATGTCGCTCAATAGACAAGCATGACCCACATGTCAAATCCAAACATGCCGGAATGAATGACGTCTGATTGACAAAACTGCGTATATATGGCATTTTCAGCTACATTCGACTGCATTAATGTATAACATTTAGACAGTCTTTGAAAACACTGACTTACATACACTAACAATAAAAATGTTCTGGCACCCACCTTATAGCACGTATGGATAAAACTACACAGTAAGATAATTAAACTCCCATGTATTTTAAATAATGACTGAATACTGGGCCTTATCATAGAACGGTCCTGTCCTACAATGATAAGTCAGAAGGTAGAAGTGGACACCGACAAGATTAGACCTTCCAACACTGGTGTGGCTGAAAGCAATACAAGTAAGCCCGGCCCTAATCATGTCCTCTTAATACACCCCCATCGCATGGACAGGTAAATGGCGTGTTGCATTGCTTTGCGGAAGAGTGTCATACAGAAATGGACCTCAGTCCATACTGTGTAATTTAAATGCCTTTCTGTACCCATCAGGCCTATGGAGTAAAGTCACGCCTCACGCAAAACCATGTTGAATTGCAGGGGAGGTAAATGTCATTAGTTGCAATCAGTATTAGAGTTGAGAGATGATGTTTCCAGCATAAGTCTAATAACAGTGTAACAGTAACACTGGTCAGTATCTGTGTGCAACATGCAACAATAAAGTATTCTCCCTGCATGTACACACTGACATTCATTTTACCTCCCCTGCAATTCAACATGGTCTTATCCACTCGTAACTATTGTTAGTTCAATAGTACGTAAGTCTGGATCCATTGTCTGTAGAATAGGAAATAAACTGATAATAGTTTTCCCGTGTGGCCTTCAATCCTGATTCTTTATAAATGTAATAATAAAAGACATTCCATTATAAAAGTATGTGTTGCTTTTCTACCTACAACCTTGAACATCATGAACCTGATGAACTGTATCGTCATTGGCTATTGAATCATAATGAGGCGATGCAAAAGAAATGTCAGCAATGCAACATACAACACATACATTGACATACACACGGGTCTTTACATTGACACACTGCCTTACATATTATTCTTCCTTGCAGCCAATACCACAAAAGCCACGTCAATGACGTAATGAACATGGACACACTGGTCTATACTAACGTCTACGACAGACATATGACGCTATGTGATACTTTATCCCCACAAGTGCCTCTCACCTGTACATGATGTAAGAACACAGGGGTGCAGTGCATCAGACGTCATTACTGTATTAAGAAAAACAAAGAGATGTCATTTGCTTAAAAAGCGATGGCAGGAGGAGATGATACACGTCTCCGGCTTATTTCTTCATCACACACACCCACAGCTGGATGTCAGTGACTGAGGATACTTGGTAGTCGGTAAGGTCAGAATCATACTTGCCAGTTGCCACCAATAACAAAGTAAAGTACATGTAACCACCACATAGTCCATCCACACAGAGCATAAGGGCATTTCTCTCAGTATCATTCTCCTATGAGTTGGCTATAATTGTGTTAACATAATGAAGTTATTGAGCCTATAAAGTGGGGGATGCACTGATCTCCTATGTCCTTATTCAGTACAAAGGTGAATGGTGAGCACTACAGTAATATTATTTATATATATGTTTATATATATATTCTTGCTGTATATAGACTTGATCAATAGTATATATATATATATATATATATATATATATTGCCAATATATATATATATATATATATATATTCTTGCTATATATATATTTAATAAATAATATATATATATATATATATATATATATATATTGCCAATATATATATATATATATATATATATATATAAACTCAGGGCTCATTGACTACAGAATGTGCCCTTTGGATACCTACAGACCACCACCATCAATAAGCACAAAAATAATGTCTTATTATATTTAACCTGCTTATTGAGATACAGAGTCACTTTTACTGCTCCGTTCTGTTTTTATAGGAGACAGCGCAATATAGAGAATACCCTGGAAAGTGTTGCGTTTACTAGAAAGTAGATGCGATGCTCAGGAAGACCACTTGCTCTGGGTGACTGCATTCAAACATTCAATGTCAGGAGAGATCAGGGGGAATATTTGTTTTCAACTATGACCTTTTGAGGGACCCATCCACAGTCCTGGTCAGAGGTCCCATTACAGAGCACATACATTACTGAAATATCCATGGAGCCACCCTACAAATGGTGATTACTACACTAATGGGAGAATAGTAGAATTCGGCTTCATGTCACCTCATGTCATTCATTTTTATTTTATAACCAATCCGTCTTTAAACAACAGTCCTGAAGGACTGTACATGATCCTGTTGCTTCATAAAATGGTATCTGCTATTTGAGTGTATTTCATTTTGTGTTGTATTCCAGCTGCTGAGCCCGGAGCCTCGCCGCACTAAAGGTTACAAGTAATAGCAGACTGCTATCCGGCACAGTTGGTGTTTGCTTAAATAACAGACCAGTATTGACTCTTCCACTTCATACATGTACATTTTCCGCATGCAATAGCATTTCATCCTCTGCAGCGATGGTAATTTACACTTTCTCCTTGACCTTAAGCCTCAGATCCCCGGAGATTCCTGGGTTTAATAAGCTCCCCAGCTAGAGGCTAATTACAGAACAAATTGTTTGTTCAACAAAGTGTGAATCAAAGGAAACCTGGAACTATATATGACTGGCTCAGAATATGTAAACCGCATTCCCCTCTATACTGCTGCGAGCTGAGTAAACTAAATCTCATTTCATAAAAGAATAGAAAGTTATCACAATGAATAATGAATATTGATGTGTGCATATGGATGAAGGGGAAGCCGTTCCTCCTGTTTGCTCTATGCCATTAGTATGATGATTTTGGATTCTATGTGTGCGTTACAATGAAACTATTATGCCTTTTTTTATTCTTTATTTATTTTAAATACAAATATGTCACTTTCTTATGGAAAATGACCGGTGCCTATCACTTGAACTATTCCTGAGATGGTGTAAGCATATGGTGCAAGCATATTTAGATGAGAAATACTCTCCTTCTCTCACTGAAATAGTGCACAGAGCAGACGCGCAGACAGATGGGCACCAAGGGCGTCCGTCTTTCTGCACATGCTCTCGATCTGCGTATACGCCAGGAAAACAGGTGGATGCGCAGCTCTGGATCAGCCCCATTATTTCAGCCTCACTAAGGAGTATATTTAACAGCAAGTGGCGCACGAGAAGACCCCCTGGTAAATAGAAATAGAAAATGACACAGTTCGGTGCATGTGCTGCATGGGGTTTGGTAATTCAATTCTAGTTATGGTTCATAGGTCAAATAACAACAGAAAATGAGGAAATAGTTTCTGCAGCTATACACATATAGGACATAAAGGAGCGGATCCTGAACGGAGGACGCTGGAGTATGGAGTTCACGTGCGGGTCTGCATCCCGTTCACAATGCTGATACCTTTGCTGCTATTCTCCCACCATCACTTGCTGGATCTGTGTTATGTAAGTTGTCCCTTTCCCCCGTTTTTGTATGTCTAGAAACTAGTATATTGAGTAAACTGACTCTGGCCTGTGAGAAATAATAACCATTGTTATTCAAATTATATGGAGTACTTTTCACCTGATCATTAGGCAGAAGTTTTGTAGACACTTTTTATATACTCGGCCCAACTCGCTATGGAAACTGCTCAGGTTCATGTGAAAGCCAATAAAAAACATAGATAAAATAAGAATGATAAACATTGTGCCAAATGATGGACATAAGTACAGTATGAATACATGATTGTGGGAATGAAACAATAACCTGCAGGTAAGTACAGTCATAACTCCCAACATGGGGCCGAAATCAATCCCCCGTCCCCTGCTCCACCTAAGTCCCGTCCTCCCCAACTCAACACATTGCCACAACTGAGACAAAATGTAATGTTTAATAAAGAAAAACTCAATGCCTGCCCCCACCTATCAGGATAAACTGGGCAGGAAAATCACTAAAAGCGAGGCTGTCCCAGTGAAACCAGTACACTTGGGAGGTATGGTATAGTGCAGGTGGAGCGATGGTAATAGTAGCCCAATTTCAGCAGCAGATTCCTATGTCACTTAGCAACCAGTTACTGGATTTAGTTTTACTTAACCATCCGCAGGAATAATCTGGAATGTCCAATGAGAGAGTTAAGGAGTAAATAATCCAATAGGGGTTAAAGTGAGTAAAATTAGATTGTTAGATTGTCTAACTGATTAAAGTTAACTCTTTAGTTAACCAGTTCCTTAGCGCTTAACATGTTTTTTTTCTTCTTGATCATCTACATTACTAATTCCTGGATGATAGAACACCTACAGATATATACAAACAGATTGGGATTTATATGCTAAGATGACTGGTGATCATCTGAGTAGACCACAGATCATAAACAGCACAACAAGTGCTGCAGCCAAGACTAAGACAGACAGGGTTAAGTCAGCTCAGCTGAACAGGTCCCTGGGAGACACTTTGGAATTATCCGCCTGCAGCCAACTCATCTGTACGTCAGCGGCAGCACCAGCTCAATCCCCACCGCTCCGAACATTCCCAGAGAGGAGGTCATGTACATGTGATAGAGAGGAGCAGGATGGCGAGGTCTATCCAGTGACAATGGGAAATCGCGCCCAGCCATAGTGTGCTTGACGCTCCGAATTCTGAACTAGTCCCAGCTGCTGGCCCTGCATCATACAACATGTACCTGAAACGCGGTGAGCTGTGCAGTGTAAACAGACAATGCAAAATGTATGAGCATTTGTCCACTGAAATTTTGCTTGTCCCCTATGTATAGGAATAAGATTTTTAGGGAAGAGTAGGAAAGCTAGAGAGGAAGCGGGATGACTTTTACCAGTAAAGAAATAATTTTTTGCATGGTAAGTAAGTGCTCTTTGGATAACACTGAAACTATCGGCAAGTAAATAGAGACACATAATGGAATAGCAATTATCTGTGTATGAATTGTCATGTTATTATCACTGAGATACATAGGGCCAGATCCAGATTGTGGAAAACGTGGCTTTTCCCACAGGCTGCATTCAGAAAATGGCCAAAAAATACGGTGCGTATGCGCCCTCTATTCTACAAGCACTACTTAAATTGCGCAACCTACAGGGATGGAGGCGCGGGGGGGGACGTAAATTGTACAGTAATGGTCTGGCTTCAATCCTGACTCTTGCACCGGATTGCATTTAAGCAAAAGCAGTTCCAAAGATTTAAGGTTGGGTTCTGTGTGCGGGTTCCCCTCCATATGGGGGTGTGACTTCTCTCCATAGAGAGGGGAATCGGCTTAAAAACTTTTAGTTAAACAAAATCAGCATTCAGTTCACAGAGTTTGCATCTAGCCCAAAATCTGAATTTAACTCTGTTTATTAGTAGCATACATCAGCCAAGTTAGTCTATGCACAATTAACTGGATGACGGATTTATAGCTTCTGGAACAGTAAAGCAAAATCATTATACAGTGGCATAACTAATGGGAGCAGGGTCAGACATTGCCATCTATGTAGATATATATATATATATATATATATATATATATATATATATATGAGAGAGAGAGAGGGAGGGGAAAGGGAAAAAGTGTTAGCCGCCCACCCTGCACTTACAGCCATACTAGTCTAAGCTGTCCGAAATGAGTATCTAAAGACAGTGGCAGATACCTGTGATTTGGGCTTGAGGCAGTGATTTCACTACGTATTTATGTCATTTTTATTCTGTTTAACATTTTTATTACAATTTAAAATAAACAAAAGCAAAGAAACATAATCATAACAAATTACAAAACCACCACTAGAGGCAACAATAACACATTATTCCAAAACAGCACATAACATATTACTGAACTGCACATGCCTCTCAATGTGCTACATTATTATTAATAATGATAATAATAGTAATAATAGTAATAGTGCATTGTGTAAGGTGTGGATCGGATCCAGACCCAAATACAGTTTCTAGATTGTAGTAGTGGTTCAGTTATTTTTTTCTGTTCATTGGAAAAAAAAAATGGTATAGTAGCATCAGTCACTACTATGCATATATATATTGTGTATTCGTTTTTTAATGCTTGTGTTTCCAGCATTAAAAAAAACATTTACATAATTTTTTTTATCAATGGCCGGGAATGAATAGTTGTGGTATGCCGCTGCTATGCTGGGTTCTTAGCAATTAAAACATAGTAAAAAATAATATTTTATTGGGTGATTTTCCATGGGAAAATGTCATGCTCCATACGCATGCACGTCTCTTAAGATCATACAAGTGTAGGATGGACGCAAAGGGCACATCCCCTACTAGATCACATATTTAAATGAGAGAGACTCCCTTGATACCAGATGCGCAAGCAGTCGGATGGGCATGTGCAGATCTGCTTTTCCAGGTGGATGCTCAGGTCTGGATAAGCTCCCTGTCCTCGCGTCCTCATGTGCATGAGAGTTAATGCCTACCTTACAATCTCTGAAACTGCCTCACTTAAAATGGGGATAGGGGTGATATTAGGAACGCCCTTACTGTACCAATAGCAAACCTTCCACCCGCCTCTCAGATTCGCATTATGCTACCAGCATAACAGATCTGCAGTGTAAAGCCATCCTTTCCTTATATCACATCACAAAACCTAAAGCTGTACGTATGCCAAGAGTTCTCATCACATCCATCATAAGGAAATGAGCAGACTCCATACGTAAATTGATTCCATCTGTCACTAATTTTCATAATTCTATGTTTATCAATCCATATCCAATGGCAGCTGTTGTATATTTGCCAACATTTAAACATCATTTCCTGGGAGACTTCGCTGCTGACTGAGGGGATGACTGTCACAATTTGTGCATTTGAAGGGGACATATAAACACTAAAAGCTCCATCATTATAGGAGAGAGATCGCACTTTAAAAAACACCACGGCCTGAATTTACTAAACTCTGACATTGGAAAAGCGTGTTGTTGTCCATAGCAACCAAGCTCGAATCTGATCGGTTGCTATCAGCAACATCCCCACTTTTCCAATCCCGCAGTTTAGTAAAATTAGGCCCATGACGGACAATGCGAGTTTAAGGGCTATATTAACTAAAGATGTTGCCCATAGAAACCAATCTGATTCTACATTTCCTGTTACATACTTCACTATGGGCAACATCTCCACATTTCTATTCCCGCAGGGTTTATTAAAGTCAAGATGTGACTTCAGAAAGCTTTAACATGCTGTTCTTCTCATCCTAGACTTCAGTACCTACTGTACAGTACCACAGACGTAATAATTGCTATTGTTACAGCTCTAGATCAATAGGTGCTTCATGGCCGCGATATAAGAGCATTGCTGGGCAGTTGGTCAATATACTAGAGAAGAGAAACATAGCTGCATTGTCATTGACAAAGACTGCCAAGGACAAACCTTGATAAACAGATGAAGTTGCTGGAAATGACAGACTGATGGTAATGACAGATGACCGGTGTGGCCAGGACCTTTGCTTCCGGGTAATCTATGGACAAGAGAGTGTGCCTATAGAGCTAACCTTAACCTGGACAGCACAGCGTTAATCCTTACTGGGGGGAATCGTGCTGACAGAACAATAAGGGCTCCTTTGAAGTTAGGACGGTGAATAAATGTTAAGAAAGGGTCTGTAGGCAAATCCCCCGCCCTACGTATGGGAAAATGGTCTTTCCCTCATATATAGGAGAACCTCCATAGCGTGGGCCCTTGCACACATAGGTAAAGTACACTCCATTTCAGCCAGATCATTGACACGGCTTAATGTCGTATGGCATGTATCTGCATGGTATGTAAAGCAGGGCTCGAAGTGGAGATGTACACGGGGGTATGCCATACCGGCACTTCTCCCACTGATGTAATTGAAAAATTAAAAATCTCCATTGACCTCCATTATTTTCTGAGTTTCCATACCACCACTTCTGAATGTTCATATCTCCACTTCTAAATATCCACTTCAACCACTGGTAAAGTGGTACTGTATTCGACCTGGTTCCATAATGGTATACTGGTACTCCCCCAAACAAAGGCTGAGAATCGGTCATAGAACATAGCTGCTGCTGCTTGCACTATAATAATCAGCTAATCCGTGACAGAATACTATGGAGTCTACGGCGAGGAGTAACTTAAAACATATAGCAAAATTGTCCAGTAATAGTGTCAGTAATAACGCTCATAGACTCGCCACAAACATAAATGATATCTAATGAAAACTAAGAGATATCAGGAATAGCGCCAGTGTCAGTGTTTCTTCCTCATATACCCTCTTCTTCAGGGAAATGAATGGATTCGGTGATGAAGAGGTTAACTGTTTCCAGTGTGGGGAGACTGTGTTTTCTGCTTATTCCCCTCAGACTGGAAGTCCCGTGTCCCTGGATATGTTTCCATTTCACGTCATTCGGAGCTCATTTGTCAGAGCACATAACCCTTTCTCTGCCATACATTGTCATCTTTATGGGCTCACTTGCACCAGCTATAATAAGTACTGCGATCTCCGATCCGATTACATCCCACAGTGAGTTATTAGGTAACGGAGTAGTAATAAATAAAAATGGAATGGTTAAGAGCTGTATGATGTGTACCCAGTACCACCACGGGTACTGGTGCCACCTTTGCACTATAAATAAAATTCTATTCATATTTACACTGCTGAACGCCTTTCATACTGTTGTGTATATCTGTTTTATGGGGAACACTTCATGGGTATAGTGGCCACTAATGGTCTGCATTACCTGACTTTCCGAGCAGAATCAGATAGTAGCAGGAGGATTAGAGCATTATACAGAATGCATCAGGCTCTGCTAGGAAACACGGTGTATGTGTTACAGGGGAGAGTCCCTGCCCCTGGGGCATCTCACTTCCATATNTAAATGCTTCCCGTCCCTGACATGACACATTTATGGATATTACATTTATGGATAAGGCAGTGCACCTGCTGCTAGAACGTCGCCATAGTGCAGGACCATGAAGTAATGGAAGTAAACGAGGAGTTTCACTGACTGGAGTTGCTAAACGATCGGCGGATGACAATTGGGCATTAGATACTCAGACTGCAATCATTGTGCTTTTTATATTTTCTACATATGTCCCATGAGGAGCTGGGGCCCTGCAATTAGAGGCCGCGCGTGGATGCTAATTTGTCTCGGCAAATGATGACAGGGTGAGGTTGTTATAGACTGGCCTTGTAATGGAAAGATGGGATCCAGCTGTCCCCAATCCAACTCTTATATTAAGCAGAACAATAAATGCGCAATGATAGCACCACGTTATGCCAAATATTTATTCATCCAATGCTAAATTGCCACTGTAGTTACTGGATGATATTTTCTGATACTACACTGCAAATGATCAGGGGGCAGAACGACTAAATCTTCTAAAAGAAACCGAATTCCAGATCAGTATTTTTACATTAAAAACAGCTTGAATCTGACAGGTTGCTATGGGCAACGCCTGCACTCTTTACTAGGCCTTAGTGATTCGCTAAAATGTGATCTCTAGGAGAGTTAGTTGGTGTGTAGAGTAAAGGATGCATCTACCACTGAGCTATCCCTGTAAAGCTGTCTACATACTATATAGTATTATTTGCTCTTGACATTACGCTCTGATTGTATGGTGACCACACACCGCCCGGTAATCTCCCTGCAGGGGTGATTGGCTTATTTAAGTAGACATTGCACTGCAACCGGAATCGATCATCAGCTGATCTCCCCAATTATAATATAGTACCCACTTTACACTTTGCATAAATCCAATGTAGTATTAAGGTGTATTACATATTCAATATGTCATAATAAAACTCATGTGCCTATATTTACTAAACTGCAAGTGGAAGTGGAAATGTTGCCCCTAGCAACCAATCAGATTGCAGCTCTTAGATTAATTTTACGTACTGGAGAATGTCAGATCTGATCCATTCCCGGCCATTGGGTCCCCCACGGAGGGTTGGACAAACATACAGGGGGTAGAAATTAAGGCTGGTCATATATAGCTCATGTTCAACACAGTTTAGTTGCCAGGGATTAATTGGGCCCTGAACCCATTAAATATTTGATTGTACCATTTTAAAACAGAGAGAGCTGGTGGTCTGATATGAACGGTGAGGCAATGACTAACCTGTCACCTTATAATAGTTGATCATATGAATGGCACATGTACACTGCATGGCATATGTCTCCCGCACTGATGTCTGCTGTAACCAGGGCAGATAAATGCAGACCACCAGCAGAGAGAGGAACCCTTCGGGGAAGCGCACTACATCTGCTACCCCCTCCCATTCACCCTCCTGTTCACACACGAAGGACATGCTTTCTACAAGCAGCTGCTACCCACGTCTCTTCTGAGGACAAGATTGGAGAAATCTATTTCCCACCGGGTATACTCCTGTCTATAAAACAAGTTAATCTTTCAGTTGTTAGAGTCTGTTTTAGATGACAAGGCATATGGTCACAAGGAGATTACAAATCTGAATTTCAATGTCTTGTACAAGGAAGTGTGAGTTAACTCATGGGGCATAGCAATGAGTAGATGATCAGGAACCTTTTCACGTTTCCATAACACACCCGCTGTTATACAGTCCTTTCTCAGGGATATACTCATTGGTCCTGATGCAGGGCTATAAGCATGGCAAAATTATTTTACACTGGAACAGATATGGACACATCGGAAATGTATAAAAAAATACATTTATCTGAATCACAGTGCAAAAAATATATCTGTCTCACTTACGTGTTGCTATTATTCTCCCTAATGATGATTGCTGCATATTAACATACATTGAAATAAAAAAGTAAAACAGATTAAGAATTTCTTCCCTGCACGAGTGAGGTCCATCCCCTTCACCCTGGGACCTGGCAATGCCCCATGGCTTCATATTGATGATATCTCTCAATTGTGGTACCAACAGTTATGCAATTAAAATGGTTCTGGAATCTACGAGTCAACGGGTCCTGGAGGTAAACTGTCTTATCCAGTGCTGTCCCTATGCTTAAGCACACAGGACTGAATCCAGGTCTCTAAACAAACTCCATTCGCATAGAGACCCCTGCGGGCATGCGGGAGAGGGGCGTGAACTCCTGTCATTCCCCTCTCCAGTGCGGAGGTTGCTATAACCCTCCCTAAAGTCACTTATGCGGATCAGCGGCCCGTGCACCCATTGACCACACAAATACACCCTAACCCAGCCTGAATGAATTAATTTAAATCCCCACACACACACACACACACACACACCCTACAGGCGTATTTTAGGTGGGTAGTTGATTAGCAAGATGGCCATCCCCTTATTCTATGTAGGAGGACATTGGGGCCATAATGAGAGGTAGTGAAAGTTGTAGCTTTTGATAAATATTAATCTACTTATTTTTATCTTAAAGAATCCAAAAAATGCTCTTTGTGGATTTTGAAGTTAGAAATGAATAATAAATATGTCTCAATTTGAGGCAGAAGTATCAAAGAGAAGAGAAAGTGAGAGAGAGAGAGAGAGAGAGAGAGAGAGAGAGAGAGAGAGAGAGAGAGAGAGAGAGAGAGAGAGAGAGAGTCTTTGTCCTCGGTGTGGCTTTATAATAATAATAATCTGCACATTTTAATGTCAGCATTCCACCCATATCCATATACATCATATAAGGGTATGGTTGCATCTGATGTGAACCAGGAGAAATGGCTGTTACTTGGAATGAGAACATGCTGATAATTCTCTAGAAGAAAATGAATTTGGACGTTGATCTGGTTTGTGTTGCTTTCAATGACGGTTCAGATCCTCAGTCATTCAGGGGATGTTTTCTTTATATTTCATGCTTGACTTTTTTCATTTGCAGATCTCTCAGCATAGACAAGTCTTTCAAGTAAGTTTCAAGGTTGCTGATAATGAGATTCATCTAGTAGTTTTCACTTTGTAATACTTTCAATAAAATGTTGTCGATGGCCTTATGTTATCCTGACTTTGATTTCAGGATAGTTGTCACCTCTTAATGTGAGAAAGACGAGGAGAGGAATGAGTTTTAGGATTGGAGTGTCTGATCAATCATTCATAGACTGTCAAGACTGCAGCATTGGTCATATAGCTTTAGGTGGTGCAAAGATATCATCCCAGGGTTGCCGAACTCCCAGATTTCAGGCACTTCACCCAGTATCTCAGGAGAGTTGGCAAATCTCCCAGGGCCAGGACAGTAAAAAAAAGCATACACATGGTAAAACCATTCTACAATGGACAGGATCCTGTATCCTGTCCTATGCCCGACTTTTGCATGCAGAGTACTGGAGAATTGCTAGCATACAGAATAATGTCCTGCGCACTAGGGGGTATACTTACTAAGCGGTGAGATTGCAATGAGATTGGAAAGTGGGAATGTTGCCCATAGCAACCAATCTTATTCAAGCTCTCAGTTTCATTTTGCACACTGGAGAATGTGAACTTGAATCTGATTGGTTGCTTTGGGCAACATCTCCACTTTTCAATCTCACTGTAATCTCGCTGCTTAGTAAATATACCCCTAGACGTGCCAACCGCTGGGCCGGTCCTTCTCCCCTCCCTTCTAAATTACAGTAGTTCTCGCGTAGTCCTGGATCTGGACCAATGTGAGGAAAGAGAGTTGTTTTGATGTTTTATAGCTCAACTCTAATTTAAAGATTACACATAAACCTATGCAGCATTTAAGTTTCATGAGCAACAGCAAAGTGCTTTATCTACTGTATAATGACCTGATGAATTATAATGTAATGGAATAGCACCCCTAGTGGTACAGTTACCATAGACATATTAGTCTTTTATCACACATAGGAAGAATTTTGCTTTATTCATGTTAAAAATTATTTTTTTTACAAAATATTTTTTTTCAATGTTACCCGTGTATGTGACTTTCACTGTCACACCTGAATACATTGCATGTTCTCCTGACAGTGGAAATCTACTGTAATGTATTATTTGTCTGGTGAAGTCATTACCTATTGTCATGAGTATAATCAATATAATTCCACTCTCATGCCCTGTATATAACTTCAGCTCGATTACTCTTGCTACAGTTATTTTAAACTCAGTTTTCCCTGTGGACTTCAGTGGAACTTTAGAGACAGAGATGAAAACATAAATAGATAAAGAAGATAAACTTATTGAATATAATAATAGTGCTGAATTATTATCTCAGCATCAAATTTTCCTATAACCTATAATCACCCTTATGTATACTAACAAGACAATAGTGCCTGTGCTATACAACACACCACACACCTTTATTTGTGTGGACTTTAAGAGACACATATTATTAATTGAAAAAGAAAATTGCACTTTTATTATAAAAGTATATGAAGCCGGAGCCCATATACTGCAGTAGGACATACACACATTAGAGACAATGTAAAGGTAAACACACTGAGAAAGACTACAGGAGCTTGACGGTGACGGTGGCATAAGGAGGTCGAATAGTGTCAAGAGCAAGTATGATATAACATAGAAATGAGTGGAAAGAATGGGTGGCCACTATATGTACATTATTATCAGGTAATATCTATTTCTACAGTGTGGGAATTGGGTGTACCATCATTGGATGTATTATATATGTTTGTGCTATTTTCTGATTTTGTGCCATCAAACAAGTGACATTCACCCAGATGCTGCAGCACCTCCTAAGTGGTTATATTAAACCAAGTTGAAAACAAATGGTATTTCCTTATGATGTACAGATGGTGCATCATTTAACACATGACATGAAAGAGTTACACGTGCATATTCCATAGATGCCATAGTTCTCTCTAATCTACTAGGAAGCAGTAACATGCCATACAAATAAAACATATTTAATCATGGATGTTTTATCATGGAATCATCACACTCAGAGGCCAAGACCCTGAAATATCCAGCAGCTTCAAACATACAACGCCTCTATTATCGTTAATACATTATTACAGATGTGTCAATGTATATTCCTTACAGGAGATCAGTTAATTCAGTGCTCCTGGTATTATGGTATTATGTATTATGGGCTGTTAGAGACTTTCTCTCATGCTAGAATGGGGCAAGTCCTATGTATGAAAATATAGTTCTTAGTCCATATTTGTGGGTATGATTATTTAGTAACATATGTTACCATTTATAACAGGCTATACATGGTTTCAACCCTGGCGCAATAATTAATGGTTCATTGATGTCCCAAATAACAACACTCAAAAGTTCACTCTGTATATCCATAGGTTTAGTACCGAGCCACATACTCGCTATAATGTCCCTTTATGTCACATGACAGTGACGCTGCACATGTTATACTTGACCAGTGTATAGTCCACCTTATCCTTATGGCAGTTTAAATTATAGGGAATATACACAGAATGTTATATTCACAGTGTTCTGATTCAGTTTATGTTACTTTTAGAAAATTACTGAACCTTTTAGAGTTATATACTGAAGCACATGTAACATCAGAGATTATTATTATTATTATTATTATTATTATTATTAATATTATTATTATTATTATTATTATTATACTAAATAAATAGATGGGATGAATGAATTACTGAACAATATTAATAAGTGCTTTGTAAATGATATAATAAATGCTATATGTATGTTGATATGTATTTCCGTGTCTTAGCTTCTCTATATCAGTTTCAGCACAAATATATTTCAAAACAGGCGTTTATAGAGAAGTCTATCAGTCCAGTTGATAATATAATTTTTACCAGCACTTGTATTATGCACAAGCCCTGAGCTTACAGGAAATCAGATGGTGATCGACGGCTAAAAACGACAGTAGGGCCATTAACTCCTGTCATGCCATGATCCTGCCTGGCACTAGTGGTATCTGCCTTCACTACACTTCCTCCTTCTGTGTTTCATTACTTATAACACAACACTGCAATGAGTGTAAACAGATTCGTATTAATGAACAAATATATTTGTGTTCCAATAATTAAAAAAAAAACACAAACAAACTAAACAACCCAGACTCACAAAATCAGGAATTGCATGTTAGAGGCCTTACAAATATTGTGTGTGTTAGTAAAAAAGACACACCTCAGTACACGTGCTTCCTCGTAGATACTATAAACACATCCAGTCTATTTAGTAGCCATACAAACTCCTATACAATGCAGGGTATAAAGCGGTACAGCCTTTATTAGGCTCATTGTATATTAACCCTTGCATGTCTTTTGTCATGCTATAAGGATCATTATGTTATAGATATCAGATCATGCGAGTTAGATGGATTCAGATAAAGCACAAAATTCATTAATATTCTTTTTACAATGCTGACAATAATTTACTGAGAGATGTTCAACGTCAGTCCAGATATTATGTTATTAGCATATATGTTTCAGGTATCAGTTAATGTGCACATTACTTAATAGGCGCTAGTTAGTGAAAATTAAAGAGAATACAAACAATGAAACAGTCTCATAGATTTATTTTCTAATGAATACAGTGATACAGTCACCATATTGGTTCATCAATCAATTTTATACAAACAAACAATGTCACTACAATGAAGGAAATTCATTTACAAAACATATGATATAACAATGCTTACTTATCAGTGCAATGTAAAGAATGGTGACCCTTTACACCTATGTGTGGCACGTGAATCCCTGCTGTAAGACATAAAGGTGTTTCTACAGCAGGGACATCTTCTTTTGTTAAAACTCTCCCATTGTAAACAGCGAATTCAAATGCTGCACACAATTGTTTTCAAATACTCATGTTAGTACCAAGTTTATAAAAGCCATCCTCTGCTTTACCAAGAACCACAGCTATAATTGAGCTTTTGCTCTGTCTACTTCAGGTACTTTAATTCTCACAGTGACACCTTCATTGCCATTTAGGTGCTTTGCATTAGAAACTGCTACCATTTTCTTTGCTTGCACACTGTAACCATATTATTCTTACAGATGTTGCACAATACATCCTTACCATAGCCTTCCTCTGTAGGATCTATTTATGTGAACAAGGTCTGTCATTTTTCAAGGTCTTCTTCAGTATTTATCGAATGTAATACACTTTGTGGTATAATAGAAGAAGACACTCCAACTTTTGTGGGACAGCCGAACATGGCTTCGTATAGGCTTCTTGTATTTGATGAATGATAGGCACGATTCTTCATGAATTGGACAAATCGTACACCCTCACTCCATTTGTTGGTTTGGTTATCAAACATCCAATTATTGAGCATGTTTTTAATGTCTTGATTTGCTTGTTCTACACTTCCTTGACTTTGGCAGTGTCTAGGTTTGACTTCTGGCCACAACTGTGTTACACATTCTAATATTTTACTACAAAATTCACATTCTTATCAGAATGCAAAATACTTGGAGCGCCAAAAAGAGAAAAATATCAAGCAAGTGATAGGCTACTTCATCCGCTCGTTTTGATGTGAGCGGCTTCAATACAACAAATTGTGGTCCACCAAGACCACCAACTACCGTCTACCGCCTTGGTAGACGAAAAGAAACTTAAACTCTCCATCTGGTTGAGATTGGTTATCGATGAGATCCCATTGGAATCTGCTATTAAAATGCGATGAAAGAAATCTTTACTGGGGCTTGGGTTGTGTTTTTATAACGTGTATTTAATTGCTTGAGCATTCTGTCTCTCACACCATGGCCAATTGATAAATGAGCAGAATACAATATTTCAAACAATTCTTCGGCATGGACAAACTTTTTCACACTTTCTTGCGCATCTGACACCGGCTCAATGAGCTTTTCACAGACGTGTAATTCAGCACATCATACCTTTCGATTAATCGATAATCTCGAGCTGATTCTTTCTTGTTGGAAACTTTTATTCGCTTTACATCTGCAATTATGTTATCATACGTTCGTTTGGTCATGAAAACACTATTATATATTGAATCTTGGCTAAAGAGATTTGCAAAGACTCTTTCCTTCATTATACTGCTTGCATACTACAGGGCCAAAGTAAATTTCACCAATTTCACCATTTCTGTCAGTAACCCTTCCTGCTCTAATCTTCAATCCCTCCCTATCTCAATCTAATCATCTCAGCTCACTCCAACGATCTTCTCAGGCTCCCCCTCTTTATGACCTCCCCTCGTGCATTTCTTACCAGACCTCCTCCTCACAACTTATATCCATACACCCCAAACTGATCATATCCCCTGGACTAATAGAAATGTAATAATCTATCTATGCCTTTCCCATTTATTTGATGATTGCCCTGTGGTCCAGCCTCCTTTCAGTCTTCCAGGATCCTTCATCCCTAATTACCCCACTTG
>JABWIB010000673.1:37291-50642 GCA_016617825.1 Platyplectrum ornatum | reverse complement strand
AGATATGAGATAGAAGGATATGAGATAGATAGATAGATAGATAGATAGATAGATAGATAGATAGATAGATATGAATGCAGGTGTACAAGATGAAATGCTGTGCTACACCCATTAGCTGGTACCCAGTAAGGATAACGAATGTTAGAACCCCTTACCTTCATTTGATGGGTACGTCCTTAGAGCCTGAGCACAGAACAGGGTGCAGATAGTGACCAGTGTAGTATAAATCCACCAGAAAGACATATTGAGGCTATGTGCAGGAGAAGCAAAGTTACAGAGCTACAGAGCGAGAGGGAGAGAGGAGGGATGAGGCACAGAGCAGTAAGGAGGGCAGGCTTCAAAGTACAGCTTGGATGGGAATTCTGTTCCCATAACCCCTCCCTGTGTATTATCCTCCTATTGTATGAGGGCAGCGCGTGTGTTACAGCTGAGAAGAGATCCTTCAATGGAGATGCGATACTGTGTTACCGTTACATGGAACTCTGCTAATTGTGAATAATATATGGTCCCTATCCAGACCACCCTGCGTTACACACCTCTTTTGAATGGATGCCTGCTCTTCACTACCGAAGAACAGCAGTAACTACAGATAAGCAGCAGGGACCTGCTATGTCTTTTGTAATGAGTTGCATAATATTTGGCATTGTTGTATCACCTTGTAGCATATGTGCCATTATTGATCTGTATGGCTTTGTGTGTGAAGCTGCAATATATTATGTAGTGATAATTATATTGGTGTGTGTGTGTGTGTGTGTGTGTGTTGAATCCCAGCTTCTTAGCAGCCCACACACACACACACACACACACACACACACACACACACATGACTGTCAGACAGCGCTGCTCTTTAACCCTGTACACACTCTCAACGTGTAACAGTCATTAAATGAGCTTGTTTAACTGGGAATGGTACAACTAGAATTATTAATTGCAATGTATGTAAGCACACATAAAGTTGTATAACACTTGATTGCTATATAAAAGACACAAGCAGGCAGCACTTCACCGTGCATGTAGAAAAATAGGATAATAACACTAAATATTTCATCTACTTGTTGCGTATCCATAGCAAAGGAGCAGGTGGGGGGGTTAAGAAATGAATGGCCCTGTGTGCCGGGTTTGTACACAGCAGAATACTACCCAGAGTGCTCAGGCACTGCTGCCACCGATCCATAGAGGGTCCTTACAGACACATATCTCAGTATATGGAGTGAAGGGTGAGTGCCACGGGGCCCCATCTGCACCCATTATAAAAACTGAGGGGGGAGTTAGATTTCTGAGTGTCTCACTATTATTACATACATTGTAGTTCATGCTACTATAATACATAGTATTATTATCATGGTTGCCAACTTTCCCTGAATATCAGGGAGACTCCCTGAAAAGTGGCTGATCTCCCTGACTCCCTGAAGTGCTGGATAATCTCCCTGATGCTCATTCAGGTGAAGAAGACATTGTGTTATGATGATAGAAATCACACATTGTGTCCTATTTCTATACAGATAATGAAGTTACTGGTTCTCCTATTTACATCTATTCACAATAAATAGTGACAGTGATTATTTACTGACAATTTAAGAAACAATAAATACTGATGCTGCTATTTTTATTGTGAAATAGTTCTCATGGCAGAGCTAGACACACCCCTGGGTGGAGCTATCCACAGGACACACCCCTTTGGTGGCACAAGTTACACCCCTTTTGTGCAGCGCTTGTCACAATCTCCCTGAAATCCATTTGCAAAAGTAGGCAACCCTGATTATTATTATTATTATTATTATTATTATTAACGCTCATTTATTAGGTGCTACAAAGTGTCCACAGCACCGTACAATGGGGAATACAGACAGACAGAATGGGTGGGGAAGCTTACATTCTAAAGGAGATTGGGTATTTAATACATAGGTGCAATTACACATACAGTAAGGACAATTTAATCAGTTCCCAATTAACCTACCGGTATGTTTTTGGGGTGTTGGAGGAAACCAGGGCTCCCGGAGGAAATCCACACAGACACAGAGAGAACATACAAATGCCACACAGATAAGGTCTTGTGCAGGAATCGAACTTACAACCTTAGCACTGTGAGGCATTAATGCTAAAGGCTGTGCTGCTCGTATTATTAACAGCAGTTAAGTATCACTTGGGCCATCTACTTTCAACCTGTTTACAGGAGACGGGTTTCGGATTATCATGCCTGTTTCACGCACTGTAGGCAGGGACATTCATGGTAATTAAGACAGTGAGCCAGGGTTGATATATACGCACTGATCTGCTTAGTACGTAAGTATATCAGTATGTATACTTTAAGGCGCATGTCCGGTAGTTTTCAGTCTGGAATTTAGTGGCTTTGGCTCCCTGCGAGTTAAGGTAAGTAATAGTAAAACCTGCAGTCAAATAACCAGGCTCGCAGTGAGGAGATGGCTGGCTACCCTAAGTATCCACTACAGGATTACATTTGGTAAATAGAGCCATTAGTACTCCAATATTAAGTAGTCATTCCATCATTTTGTGATAACAGCTTCAATAAAACTCATAGGTCCTCATCCAGAACTAAGATAGGTATAGGTACACAGGTTTGTGCAGACTTTTTTGCCATCACACCCCTTGAACGTACAGGAATTTGCCATCTTACACACCCTGAATCCTACTTTAACTTTTCTATACATAAAATCAGTAACCATGTAAAACTGCCCTTTCAACCAAACTAAGTATTCACCGAATTTTGGCACATACCCGCGTATACAGCCTTTAATCTCAAAATTGCAGAAGTGCAGAACACAGAATACCTGCCCTATGATCCCTAGAAATATTCTGAGAGAAGAATCACCCTGTATTCCAGGGCAGAGAATGTGAAAATATTGCCATCTGCAGATGCTGATGCTCTTAGAAGATAAGTGGAGAAGAACCAAACTGTTCTCTGCTGAATAACACAATTTTATTGTCGCAGGAAAGATGGGAAAACATGTCAGGAATAAGAGAGAAGCAAAAACCACGAGACCCCCATAGTCTACAAATCCAGATTCACATTTCTGACTTTTCCCTGTTTTCTGTATGACAAATCTCATTTTGCCAAGTCTACAAATGTACATGAATGCCGCATTTATGCTCATGACCAGTCCGCAGTATGCTCTATATAGCCTGGTAACTGATGACACTTGCATTTATATGTGGGTGTGATTTGGTACAAAGCAATATATTTAAACTTACATGTTCCCATCCTGATTTCTCTTACACAAAATGTCATTGAATAGCAGTTGGGTTTAAAATTGTTTTGCATTCCCTATCCAAATTCTCTGTTGTTGTTATTATTATTATTATTATTATTACAATCGCCATCATCATCATCATCACAATAATAATAATAATATAAGTAATAATAGTAAATATAATAAAAAAAAACACTGCACACTAAAAGTGATTTGTAAGGCACATAGTCGTACGAGAATATTTATAGTACAGTATATCCATTCATTGTATAAATACTGCATTTTTCCCCTAAATAATGTATAAAATGAAAAAACTTGTGAGCTGCCTTGTCATCTAGATATATATTACGGCCGGGACAGATGCAGCAGTTTTTACAATTGATGTTGTTAACCAATATTATTTATATCTATATTATTAACCAACATGTAAATTGAATAACGAAGCGCTAACATTCTATTTAGTTGAAACTTGATTCATTTTGAAACATGCCAACATTTGCTGGTAATTTTGGAAAAAACAACTACATATCCCCCTTCCCTCCAAAGAGGGAACTGTTATAAATCAGAAATAACAGTGTTGTGCTATGATGTGTATAGGCTTGGCGACTTATAATTTCCCCCTCCCGGGAGAAACCAGAAGCTGGTAGCATGGTTGTGGGGCAGATGACACAATTTATGGATATTACGCCCGAAGCCCCTTCGGATGCACATTCATACTTTTACTATGGGTGGATGGGACTTGACGCCATCAGGTTCCTCCCTCCATTGTAACAATCGGGGCTGGAGGAAGTGATTTACATTTGTAATACCAGGGCATCGCAAGGGGATAATTCTCAGTAAGAGCTCTGCTACATGAGACCTTGGATAGGTGGATATTACATTGTAAGTGGTAATGTTATTAAGGGGCCGATTCAATCCCCTCCGCGCCTAGTTTTTCTGCCTTACACTGTTTGCGTAAGGCAGGAAAACTCGCGTTTTTTCGTTCGCACCTCATAGAGGTGCGTACAAAAAGATGCGAGGTTTCAGTCCCGTAATAGACGGGAAAAAGCGCACTTCGCGTTTTTTGCCGTCTTCACACGGGATTGAATCGGCCCCTAAGTGTTTATTATCGGCTAATTAGCCAGCAGGTGCAAGATCTGTCTGTATGTCATGCGTGTTCCACCGGCCTAGTCTTCTGTCATAGGCTAGGCTCATGGAACACTTGTGTGCAACAAGAGAGATAATGGTTATGCTGGAGTTTGAGAGAGAGTGAGAGAGTGACGCAGTAGCGTGTTAAACATCATGGAAGGTGCTCCAACCCTAACCAAAGAAGAAGTGGTTGCACTCTGTGACTGGGTGGAATTAGTTGACCAAAGCGAGGGGACAGTAGAAGACCTGAAGAGGGCCCCATTCATTCCCCTATGGGCGCTGCCCAATACCATGGAGGGGGAGGCATCTGATATGCCCACGGGACAGCCGGCACAAGCTATACGCTTGTATAGCCTCGCGTCCCTAGCTGAGGAACCTGTCGAGAGTCAACCACCCTTCGATGATGGCGGCTGGTTGGAGCAACTGATTGAAGAGATGCAATGTATGGAGAAAACCATTCAGGGATCCCTACAGGAATAAGGGAAGAGCGTGCGCAGCTCGCCACCGAGCCAGTGGCTGGCAAGACTCGCTGAACGTGAGGCACAGAACTTTCCCTGACCTCCTCTCCTACACCGGTTTCGGTCGGTGCCAGGTTGGGTATGCGATAGTGTGGGTCAAGTTCTATATTATTACAAATGTAATCCGGGCTCATCCATTCATAAAAAACTATGTGGGCACTGAGGTCCCCGCCAGGGATGTCACACATTGTATCACTGCCTCAGCTCAGGTCCCAGGAGATTTGCAGACTGTCCCAGGATCCCGGGAGAAATGCTCGATTGCCAGGAGCTGGCAACCCTGGATATGTACTGGGATATGTGAGTAGCAGTCTGCATAGGAACATGACTGCATGGTGCAGTGAAAGGAAATTAACTAATAACATGCTGAATAGCACTCTCCCTTATTAACTAGTGATGTTGTCAGACCAATATAGTGAATGAAGCATTAATTCCATGAACAGTATTATTGTTTACATTCCTTCATACCGAGGGCAGATTATGGTGCAGACCTATTACTAGTACTTTCATATGATCTCTCTGAAGGTCAAATACCTGAAGGGTAGGAGATAGCTGATTGTATCTGATTGTACTGATTAATGCACACACACACAACAAGCCCACCAAGCCATTAGAATATTGCGTGGACATTCTGGGATAACCGGATTTGGTTATAAATATATGATTTCATTATCGAAACACTTGGTATTTCTGTTATAGCTAGTCATATAGAATTTTTATTGTGGTATTTTGAATTGTGCATGTCCAGCTAATAATCAGGATCCCGCTATGAACCAGATCCAGACCTCTGCAGTGAATGGCAGCAGCAGACATCCAGTGTCAGATACCCACAGCATCCTAACTTCAGACCCTCCAATGACACCCGTTCCACCACCGATACTCTGCTCCTGAGCTTCCAGCTGTCACTCACATGATTTTACCCAACTTGTTTGAAAAATATTTTTTGCTTCGACACAGGTGGTTACCATAGTAACTGATTGTCTTATACACAGGTGGTTACCATGGTAACTGATTGTCTTATACACAGGTGGTTACCATGGTAACTGATTCTCTTTTACACAGGTGGTTTCCATGGTAACTGATTGTCTTGTACACAGGTAGTTACCATGGTAACTGATTGTCTTATACACAGGTGGTTTCCATATCAACTGATTTCTGAATATTGGGGAGCAATATGTTTTGTATCTGGTGGAATGGGTCATGTTGGAAGGTCTGTAACTTCTGTTTGGGCGAGCCACCTTCCCCCCTTATATTGATTTACAAGAGAAGGAATCCAATTAAGATTTCTGCACCATCCACCCGTTAATTAATATATCGTCCCCATATAATTTAACATCCCCTTGTGTGGATACAGTCCTATGAGTGTCATCCTCTGCAACTTAGGCCTCCAAACTTAAAAAAGGAAAAGCTTTCAAATTCTCTGACCTTTTGGTTTTACATTAATTCTACAAATTCATTCCATTAATCTTCATAATAGCCAATAAATATCAGCCCAGAGGAAAAAAGATTCTTTAAAGAGCAATTGAAAGGTAACAACCATTATTGCACAATGGTGATAGAAATAACAGCGTCAGTAATGGCGTCTGTGCTGGAACAGCGGGTTATGAAACATTAACCCTCAGCCATGTTTCTTTCTAATATAAAACATTGCAATGGGCTCCTCTGAGGACCACAAGAGGTTAAATGAACACAGTGCCATCGATCCTGACCTGCGAAAGGACAGTTCAGCTAATTACAGACTTTGTCACTCTCATCAGAATTGGAATCAATGGCTCCACAAACAGTCAGCGTCCCCTATTCCTGGGATAGTTCTGCCTACAACATGTTTTTATCTCTCCAAAACCTTCCATGTTACAGCTGGTATTTCAAACAAAGCATATATACTATATATATATATATATATATATATATATATATATATATATATATATATAGTGACAGGGTCACAGGATTTGTTTGGGAAGGGAGGTATGTTTCTCCCATGCTGCTGGCCTGCACGTTTAAAAACCTCAAGGAAAATGTCTTTCCCAAAAGTATTTTCGGCTGGTGGTAATTGCCGGCATAGGGTTTCTTGAGGCGGATGGAAGGGAGAAAGGGAGGGCCCACCATCCACAAGGCCAGTCCTGGTCTTGTAGCCTGTGTAGGCCTAATCAGGTGTGCACCTGTGCGATCCCTTGATGAGGTGTTTGATGGGTGTGTTCTGGGTCTCACTGTGTACTCACTATCCTGGGGAAAGGATTCTATTTGATTTTGTTTTTTATTGTGTGGAATAAAACTGGCTGAGGCCAGTTGAACCAAAAAGCTGGTGTATGTCTCCAACTTACTGCTGGAAATCCCCTCCCACTCACAATATATATATATAATGTGATAGGGAAGCATATGACATGGATAAATTAAAGATCAATTCTCTCTTTTGCAGCAGGCAGTCACCAGCGTCAGCAGTTGTTTACAGCAGTGCAGCTTACATGGGCCTGATTCAGTGTAGTTTGCGCATGGATTTTTCCCCTTGTGCAAAGTGCAATATATAAGCTGTGAAAATGCGCACGACCAGCTTTTACTTGTCTTCGCACCGGATTAGATCTGGCCTGATTTAAGCGTCGCAGCAACATATAGTCCAAGTGCTCGAGTGGTCCCTAACTAACCCAGACCAGCTATTCCACCCTGTGCCTCTGAAACACTTTTATCAGGGGGGCTAAATGATCACCCTGCTGCTGTAAAACCTGTCCAGGAGTCTTCACATTACTCTCATGTGGATATGTTGCCTTTGCCACATTTACTGCATACCTCCCGCTGTACCGCCCACCTCCCAGTTTGTCCCTCTTTTATTTTCCTTTTAAATGTTTAATCATTGGCACGGCCACAGCGGGGCTTAGGAGCTGTCCCAGGCCCGGTCGTTCCCCCTCCCCCCGGCACACTGTACTGGTTTAAATAGGCACGACGGCCTCCCGTGCTGATGTCACGACGTCATGGCATCATGTGGGGGGCCCGGGAGTTTGTGGTGGCGGCCCTGCTTAGGAGGGGCCTGCGCAGGACTGGAGGCAGAGTTGGGTGGGCAGGGGTGGGGCTTATGTGTCCCGACCTCAGCCCCCGGTATGTTGGGAGGTATGTTACTGTACTTATTGCCCTATGAAGTCTTAACCTGCCTACCACCACCTAATAATTACATAAATAAGATGATATCATTTCTAATGTATAAGCAGTGCTTATGCAATGCCCGGCAACATTGAAAACATTAAAGAGCTTATAAAACTATAGTCATTTCCCAGATCAAAACAAATCTCATTTCTACATGTATTCCTAAAAGAACATTTGCTGTGGTTTAAATGTCATAGGAATATCTGTTTACATAACACAAAATCTCTTTTCAAATGCCAGATAAGGTACAGAAATATGAAACCAAATACCAAAGGCTTCTGCATAGAACTCCCACACGTCCTTTCCCCAAACTCCCACAAACTAAACGACTGAGCATTATTCATGTAAGATACATAATGGACACATGGAATAATCACCGGACTTAACAGAGAAATAATAACAAAATGTTTCCAATGAAATAAAAATGATAATAATAATAAGTAATAAGAATAATATAATAAAAAAAAGCGAAAAACAACAAATAAAATCCATATAATTCTTTGTATATATTCCTGCACAATCTTTGCAGGGCTGAAACCAGGGCTGGTTTAACTACATAACTATCGGGGCAATTGTCCCAGGTCCCCAATGCATAGTATCTAAGGACGCTTGCATTAAAGGGGCATAAATGGAGGCCACATAACAGGGGCAGAAATTACAGCTGTTGTTTAATATACATGTATATTTATATGTGTGTATTGTTTCTTCATGTTCAGCAGGGGCTCCTACAGTTTAGTTATGGAGGGGCCCCACAAACCTTAATCCAGCTCCGGCTGAAGCACAACCTTACTGTACTAATTCAATATGTGCCACCTTGCGTACACATCTTATCCTGTTTCAACCTAAACTAACCAATCTAATACGGAAGCCTGGAGCAGGAGGATATATATAGGAGGATGTACTGGATGCGCAGTGTTTGCACACGCCACATGTGGACGCTCTCTGCATGGAGGTACCACTGAGAGTATCACTACGTGCAACATACATTGAGACGCTGTACGATGGTGACCGATCACACAGTCCTCAGTCTCCTAAAATAGAATATAAGATTCTTCTTATATCCTGGATCATTAACTTCACTTAACTTCATTAAGCTTGTTGATGAGCAGAACGTCCTGGACTGCCAAAGACAAATGATCCCGTTTGTCTCTTTACTAATTTATGTAACATCACATAAAAGGTACATTTCTGCTAACGGAAATGAAAGAAAAGAAAAAAAGCGAGTTTTCCTAAGATTAACAGGTTTTCTGTTTTACATTCTGCTTCATGTATTTCTATCCGTTTTATCTCCACGTTGCTCCCGTGGCGTCTCCAATTATCTTATCCTGGCAAAGTGTTCTCAATAAATCATGATGTATGAGGGTAATTACAACACATCACCCAGGTCTCTAGTTCATTGGAATCTGTGAATATAAGGTACGTCGTTGCCACACAACCATACATTCTCTTCTTTCATAAAGAAGTATTGCCAATGGACAAAGTGCACCAAGGCCAGGGGAAGCGCAAAACCAAAACAAATAAATCCAGGCATATAGAAAGTATAAAGTGATATATCATATATATCAGTATTCAGCACTTCGGTACAGGTTCTTTGAACACCACAAAACATCTGAAGGTGTCCTGTGGTGACAGGGGTGCTGTGACTGTCCTAAATTCTAGTGTCCATAGGAACATTGTAAACCACAATCTTGTAGCCACAATGAAAGAAAGCAAATCACAGCCACTACTATATAATAAAGTGCTGAATGGACAGGAGTGCGTCATTCACCTGCCAGTAGTGTGAAAAGGCTTATTTCTCATATACATTGTGTGTCTATAAGCTGAGTCCTGTAGTACAGGACTGGCGTTCAACCAGCAATTGCTAATGTTATATAGAGGGAGAGGGGGTGTATAGAGGGGTTTACCATACCATCACTTCTCTCACCGATTTAAATGAAAAACTACAAATCTCTATTCACTTCTATTATTTGTTATGTTTCCCCACCAACAGATCTAAATGTCCATAACCCCACTTCCAAATACTCACTGGTTATATACCAAATATTTTGTGTTTTCAGTAACCATCGCTATAAAACTCTTATTTGCTCTGTAGGACTTCACAAAAGTCTTGAAAACAACTATTCTCAATGGCCATATGTTCGAGCAATTTGGACCGGGTCTAGGTTCTTGTGCTTCTCTGAGCAGTGCAAGAGTGAGAAGTAAGCTCCCTTGTCTCTCCCCTCTCTAAAAATGGCAGGGATCTATCAACTTATGCTTCTAGACCCCTGACTTAAGTCATCTGTGTGGATCATTGCGGTCCTTGTGACCGCTGACTGCAGAAATTGGGGCAAACTGGGAGACAGGTCCGGCCCAAGAGACAGATCCCCTGGTGTGTGGAGCGTTATTCTGCATACTAGGTGATCCAGTCCTTTATAACTTGTCATATGTGTTGGCTAACTTACAGGAGAGAAATGCATACCACCTGAATCTTGAGGGGTTGGTCATGTTTACAACTTCCATCAATAAAATTACCATAATCAACGTAAGGTAACATACTTATATACACAAAACAGTGTATTGTATCCAGGATATTGTTTTCCCTCATCGTCACAATATAGCGCTCATCAGCATAGCTAAAGCACCGAAGAAGAAACAAGTGGATGGTGCCCTTGAGCATGACCTCAAATCTCTTGTGTCCTCCTGTGTCAAGGGTGCTTCGACCTTAGGTATTATGACTGCAGTCGTAAAAGTTTCCTTGGCAATATATAAAGTGCAAAAAAAAAGCAAATATACTGTTTCTTTCCAAATATTTCATCCTGTATTTAGAGATACATTTTTCCCATTGATTTGGAGTTTTCTCCTTGAAAATAATAGCATGACTGCAATAAGAGCTACTTCTTCAAGCAAAATAGTCATTGAGGAACTAACAGCTTGTAAATTAAACGCATATAATTGACTTTGATGTTATTTGACTTTGAAAATGAAGAGATGCTTTCATTTAGTTTGATGTTTAGAAAAGTGGAGCCTTTGTTTCAAAATTAGGTACAAAATGGTGCTCACAAAAACACTCCCCAGTGCTCTCGCTATTAACCAGTAACTGACTATCACTATACCATTCTATCTGTAAAATATGCAGGAAGGTTAGTTACACATGTTTGGAAATGTATCATAAGCCTCCAGCCACTATCAAGGCTATTTTTTTTAACTCTAAAACTGTCAGAGTCCATATATCATGTATCAGGCCCTATCAGATGAAGTAGCAGACATGAAAAAATGGTGGTGTCTGTTTCCTGAAGTTACATTATTTATTTATATATTCATTTATTTATAAACAGGTTTTCATATAATGCTATCAACAATCAATAAAATTTCAACAATCAGTGAGACATGAGTAGGTGGTAACAGACAGAATGGGTGGGGAAGAGGACCCTGCCCGCAAGCTTACATTCTAAGGGATTGATACATAGGGGTAATTGCTAGTTATTATACAATGGACCATTCAGGTTGTATGGCAAGTGCCAAGTACTCTGTCCTATCCAGTCACACATCAGTGCTAGTAGCAGAAATGGGGGTGATTTTAGTATGGGGAAGAAGTGTCCCTAATTTGTGTTGTTTTGGAATAGAGAGATGAACTGAGAGGTAGATTAGTTTAAACTACAGTAGTGTAGAACATGTAGGTTGAAGAACTTGGTAAGCTTGTCTGAACAGATGAGCTTTACACAAAGCTTCCAAGTTTGGAGAGTAGAGTTAACGGGTGAAGAAGGTTATTCCAGAGAGTGGGTGCAGCCCAGGGGAAGACCTGTGACCAGGAATCAGAGCATTTGTTTAGTGTATCAGAAAGCTGTATATCCTATGAAGATCTAATAGGATTAGATAGGATATATCTTGAGAAGAGTGAGGATATGTATGTGGGAGCAGTGTTATTATATATATGAGATGAGTGAGGATATGTATGTTGGTATCTGTAAGATTTGCGGTCTGGTGCCTTCAGGGCCAGTTACCACCCTCAAACCCCTTTCCTCTTCAACTACATCGAACTCCGCAAGCTCTCCTTCTCCCACACTGCAGAGGTACTTTCTGGGGTTCTTATTTGTGATTTCTCTCCAGTGGACAAACAAGCGTGCTCCCACTGTAGCTCCTTCACTGCCTTAGCTAGTTCGGCCACCGTACGTGTCAAGGCTTCCATGGGACCCACACTGACCTGACTTTGCTGAAAGACCATGGGCTGTTTTGCTGGGGACTGATGCTTCGGACCCGCAGGAGCCTCACAGAATCGCTCCTCGTCCATCTCGTCTTCGCCATACGGTACTCTTCATTCGTTTTGTCATTCTTACTTTCCAGAAGTTTGAGGACCATCTCCTTAAAGTCAGAATAACACCAGAGGATGTTGTTTGCGGCACATTCTCAGATGAGTGTGGATATGTTCTCTCTGAACACCTTCCACAAATAGGTTAATCAGAGTGTCCTCAGCCTGGTCCATCTCGGCTCCTTCTTGGGCCTCGACAGCCTGCAAGGCCTCTTGGAGGGCTAGAGCATATTCTCTCAGGTCAGGACCAGTCTGGGTGTTGAAGATTCTTCCTAGTTTACGGAAGATGTGGGCAACGGAAGATGTGGGGAACGGGTATAGATGAGTAATACGGTTGTTGACCCGGTGTCGTCATCCTGTTCGTGACACCAATTTTGTGATGATTTGAGTAAGTTCAAGAATTTATTTAACAACAACACTGTTATACAACCTATGCTTTACTCTAATCTTATTCTAATCTAATAAGTTTCTTACTTTACTCTTACCGTAATATCCTTCTAAACAGTCCTACTTCTATAATAATTCACAAGGTAGTAATTACACACAAATTCAACAGGTTACTATGGCCACAGTCACAGGACACATATGCGCAGTTCTGGTGCTCAGAAGTCTGCAGATGATCTCTCCGGCGTCTCCCTCAGGCCTCCAAACGAAGTCTTCTCCACTTCACTCAGGCTACACGATCACTGGATCTCAGGCACAACGGGCAACGATCCACTTCTTCTTCTGGTGCTCGGGAACACAGCTCTATCACACAGTGGCTGTCCACTCGCAGTCGTTCTTAGACCAAGTTCCACAGCACACTTCTCCTCCTTTCCTCCAGCACAGTACTCTGCTTCCACCAGATTAGACAGCAGCACACCATGGGGGGGAATTCAGTAACTGACGAATTGCACGGAGAAATCGTTTCGTCAGCGTTCGTCAGCGGCAGAAATTCGTCACTGACGGGTGATGTATAGTATTCAGTATGTGACGAATTGTATTGACGAATTTGTACGGCTGACGAATGCTGACGAATGCTGACGAAAATGAGTGACGAAAAGCAGAGATTCGTCAGGCAAAATAGCCTCAAACTGACG
>JABWIB010000673.1:23288-36219 GCA_016617825.1 Platyplectrum ornatum | reverse complement strand
CCCCCCCCCGCAATTCAACATGGTTTTACCCATGAGAGTGTAAGTCATGAGTGTAAATAAATAAAAATAGCAGATGTGTTTTAGTTGATTCACTAGGTGGCAGTGTGCAGTCACATCAGTCTATGTCTGTGTAGTAATATGGATTGTAGCATAATGCAGAGATCATTACAAGGATAAGTGTAGTTATAAATCTTCTACCTTTTGCCATGCTAGTTTGGATATATAATGTAGTTATGAGCAGTAAATTAGGTGCAAGTGATCTAATGTAAGGGTAAATGAAAGTTCACCTGTCTTCTACACATACTGTATGATCACCGTTTTCTTAGCTAAAGCGATAATTATTCAGGCAATCAATTCATTGAGACATCTGCGAGTTAGAGACAGGGATGCTATTTGTCTTCCACTAGTAAAAGAGCTTTATATTTAGAGGTGGCGCAAGTAAGAAAGTGTCAGGTGCAATTAGTAGAGATGATCTAGAGTTTCTAGGCTCTCTGTAAATGTCTAATACTGTAACAGATGATGGGATCTGTAGGTTCAATTTGTGTTGATGTAAAATGATAAGAACATTGAAAAAAACAGATAATACAAAAGATATGGTAAATAATGTCACGGCCTCTTATTCTCCGCTATGTGATGTTCTGGGATTGACTGTTGTGTGGATCCTATAATAATTGTAAACCAGTGATACACAATAGACCGACCCGGATCCCGACCTATTCATGACACCCAGTGTGTGATGTTCTCATATGGAGGGCACTTCCCTCTATGTACAGAGTATGCATGGAATCCGGTTTTCTGATATATATGAGGTTCAAAGGAATAACACACTGACACTTGTGGGTTTATTTAAAGAAGAGTAATGTAACCACCATTAGAGTAGCCACCATTAATTGTACATTAATGGTGGTTATTTTAATCTAGAGAAAGCTCTGCATGATTATAAAAATGATTACACTATCAGCGAGATTGCTAATGACATCCTGTGCTTCCTTATTTTCCTGCTTCCAACACTAATTTTACCCAAGTGGAAGCATAATAAAGGAACCCCATCCAGTCTTGGGTCGGTAGCACCAGGCTGGGTCCTCTGGTGTAGGCAGGGCTGCAATAATTTGTATGGTTTTCCCCTTCTATGTAATGCTAATAGCACTATGACTCTCCTTGAAATCCATGGTCAGTGGAATGCTGGGTAATTACATGTAAGATAATTGATTTAAATAGCATTTTCTATATGTGGATCTATAGGTGTCCTCCTGGTCTGGTGCCACAAAGCATGATGATACTTTAAATACCAAACTTGACACCATGCCCTGAAACGAGAGCACGTGGCACCTGTAGAAACGCAATAATCATAAGTAAAACCTCATATAACAGTTCATTTATAAAGAGATGGATACCCCCAGATAAGTCTTTGTTTATTTCATATCAATATACAATAATGATATGAAATAAATATTAATATACAGAAGTGACAACTCCTGTTCCAGCCGCATATGTTGACTATAGTAGTTACCACACTTATGATATATATTTATATTGCTATTAAATTTATGTTTCAATGTCATTATCGGTATTAGATCTTTTCAACAATTACATTTACAGCAATCTCCCTGCACAAGGGTACACCGTCATGATGCAATCCAGTTGAACTGTGTATAGGATGTACAAACTGTTTGGAAAGTGCTACTAAGGAGTGAGTCACTTTGCAGATGATGTTGAGGTTGCCTGACGTTTTTATTGCTTCACTTACAATGTCACATATTGGTACAGGGTTGCCAGACCGCAGTGGTTCTTGCACAAAGCTGCCCTTAAAAATAGAAAGTTTTGCATGTGGCCCCTAGTGAAAGTCTGTACATGTGATGTTGCCATTAGTTTTGCAATGATATAAGGATCCTAGACCTTTCATGAAGACAAAGAAATACCCCTTAGAATGTATATGTTCTATAATGTATAAGCTATACGGATGCATTAACGTTTTAGAAGCTCTCTGCTGCCATCTAGTGGAAGTCTGGCGATTCACAAGTGTCACACTAACCACATTTTGTCATAATTACATTTTGTCATAATTTCCTCACAAATGGATGGAGGTTGTGGTGGTAATGATGGAGGGAAGGGAATTTTGACAAAGACAAAATGGCAAAGAACTGCTGTTTATGCATTGTGCTACGTGATTGTATTGGAAAAAAATAATGCATTTAGATTTTCATGTCATTTACTAATAATTAAATGCAGTATAATGTTTTTGTTACATTTCCATTGTGAATTAGTTATCATTCCTGCATTAATGATAACCCCCAGTACCATTCTGCGTATGTGCAGAGATGGAAAGTCGCAGAGAAAATAGGCGCTTGTGTCCACATGCAACTGCGTGCACTCTATGTACCCTGTTCTTGTGACTTTGCACTTACATCCACCTTAGGTATGGTGTAAGCACAACTTGTATGCTTTTTTTTCATGAAATCCTATGAAAGCTACTGGGATATTGAGAATTAAAAAGCACAAGCAATGAGGCAGAGTTCAATTGTAATTGTGCAGCACTGGACATGCCTCAGAATCTCATTAAAATATCCTGGCGCGACCATTTTTCGATGTCCAAAACCACGAAGTTGCAGAGGCACACATCGCTAATGTGCGCATCAATAGCGGCGAACTTCTCATGCGTGCACATGCGCAGTACAAAAGGAGACTAAAAAACCCAGCAAATTCATGTGCTACTCTGGATCAGCCTCATACGACACTGACCACATTCAATTTACAGCGAGCAGGTATTATAGTGAGTTCTGCGTAAATAGTTTTTCGGCCATAGTTGCATTTTTTTAGAATGATTTGTACCAAAACAGGTGCGCACATAATAGCACAAGTGTAACCTGGACAGACGTTACCTAGTTTTTAGGTTTTTATTACAAAAATTCTAAAGCATTGTTATAAACAGCATGCAGGTCCTGTTACAGTAAGCCAGACATATGTATAGCTTATAGCGCCTGGATAAATCAGCAATCCATAGAGTGAGACGGAAGCCGAATGCAACTATCCCTTTGTCACCAATTGATCATATTTGCATTGACTGAATCTCTTCAGTTCATCGATCAACATCAATTTCCCTCCTGTAGCCCTAGAGTCTGCTGTATATCATGCCAGGATGCAGTGACATCTCTTGGAAATACTTTGAAGTTAGAATTTGTTATGTACTTCTGCTTCTCATCAGTATTTAAAGANTTTGTCTCCTTGACACTAGATGGTCTTACTCCCACAATGGAAAATACCAGATGCTTTTCATAAGCTAATAGAAAAGATGTATCATTAAGACATGTTCTTCTACATAAAACACAGAAGATTATTATAAACATACACCACTACTATATTCTATATACATACAATGTACATCTGCATTCCTAAAACTTCATTTTTACCTCGTAGGGACCCATGATATTATTTTCATATTGTTTTAAATGTAAAACGTTAATATTATGGGTCTGATTCAAATACAACCTCAGCTCTCCATCAGGAAGCTAGTGCTGCAGGCTGTATACAGTCACAGAGCAGCCAGGCACTTTAAAGATATGTTCCCAGATCCAGTACATCCGTTTCTCAGCCATTCAAACCAGTGGTCAAAGTGGAAATTTAAAAGTGGAATGAACTCTTAGTAGTGGCGGTATGAAAACATATATAATGAATAGCTGCATAAATAATAAAAATAAATCCCTTTAGGTGTCATCATAAAGTGGGATAGATATTTTTGTGTTAAAAAAGGATAAAAGTGGAACATCATAAAATGATATTGCAGATGACATACACAATTCATCATACAGTGTGGATAGGACATGCCCTGTTGCTGGTGCGGGGATAATGCTTGCTTGTGCTTTGTTCTGGATTTGTCTTGATTGCAGTATGTGTGCCCTTACAGCCCTCCACCCCTCCATCCCACATTGTATCTTGGGGAAATAGTAAATGGAAACACTTTGCTATGCTAAACCATTACAGAACAAAATCTGCCAAATTCAGCTTTCCGTAATTGAATGCAAATCCATTATGTAGAAAGGATGTAAGGCAATGACTGGGTGTAGTCTTACATGCAATTCTAACTTTAGCAATGTCACCATTTTAGGTTGTGGAAATTTTAAGGTGTTACATGTAACTTTTAACTCCATGCATGTGAGGGGATGGGTTCTTCCATATGCTCACAGGGAAGTTTGAATTGCATTATTAGTGGCGTTTAGGCCTGCTGTGTCTGTGCATATATAGAAATCTAGAATCCCAGTTCAAAAACTATGATATACAGAATTACAGTAACACATTTAGGAGTCAAACCAAAAGGTACAGCTACAAGGCATAATGTACCTTGTACCTAACCTTGGACTACTGCAAATAACTAAATAACTCTGTGTACCATAAGCCAGAATTTCTCTTGGCAGAAAAATACAGTAGACACTTTGGGGAAACACTTTTTATGTTTTTAGCCACAAAAAAGGAACAGAAATAAATAAGGGTTCCGTCCAAAATGCTGACTGGCCATACACAAGATAAGATAATATGAATAAGCTGCAAAAACAACTGTCCATATGCAATACTGTATGTCATTTTTAGCTCCTGCTTTAAAAATATTTGCACCTTTGCAAGTTTCTGGTTTCAGTCCATAAAGTTCTATTCCTCTGGATCCTAAAAAGTAGTGGAAGCCTTTCCAACCAGAGGTCAGTGATGTCCTGGTACATAAAATTCTTGGGGCTCCCCATAGTAAATTATCAAAGATACATTTGTGGGGCAACATTTTGGGAGTGTGTTCATAATATTGGGAACTGTGCCCTTGTGTGTCTCCAGTTTTCCAATACCAATCACGTATCTACAGCCTTACACTATTCCCCACTTTTGTGTTTCAATCTGTGTCTCCAGACTCCCAAATTCTCAACCTCTGTGTATCCACTGTAGATAATGGATGTAACCTCTTGGAGCGCTCAGGGATTCATAAAAAGGCAGAAGAAAGCTATACAGTGTATTGGGAGCAAGGGTGGTAATTTTGTGTAGCCACTATGAGGAGTATAAATCTATAGTCAGGCATACACTACTATGGACTGATGAAATAGCCATGATTAGCATATGTTAAAAATAAGCCAAGGATACTAATAAAACAATATTTATTCCATAAATTAAAACAGTATATAAGAAAGTTCAAATGTATATACAATAAAAGAAGCAATCATTTAAACTAAGACAGTGCTAGACTCTGTATGTGGATGGCAGCTGGCAGTTGAACCCGGGTTTCTGGATGTATGGAGAGCCGATAACACGTGATCGCTGCAGGGACCTGGTATGCTGTTGTTGTGGAGAGGCTCCTGGACAGGATAAAGTCATCCTCGGCCGCGTTTCGGGGGCTCCCCCTTACTTCCTCAGAGCTTTGTGTATCCAGCCTTCAAATATTTCCCCCTTGTGTAACTTCAGCATTTCAATCTCTCCCCTCAATAGCTTTCCAACCCCAACCTATATTTCTTCTGTTTTTCTCCTTTGAAGCACTCTCTGCTGTTAATGATGCTGAGGTGACCCTACTGTAGGACACGTCAGTTTGACACTGATGGAATCTGTGAGGTACGACTGACAGTGGCTTTACTCCTATATACTATACAGGAATTTCCTGTTCAGTCCATTGGAAATTAGTTGATGTCTACTGTGTGATTGGAAAAAAGTAGATCAGCACTATATCAGACTTTCCATCTTCCCTTCCTTCACCTTGAACCTCAACTCCTCATCCACCCCTCATCTCCCCCTGCCAACCACCACTGTCTATTTTTAACCCTACCTCAGCTAAAGAAGTCCCCTCCAATCTCATCAGGTCTTTCCATATTATTACTGCTCTCATCTTACCCACCTCTTTAACCTATCCCTTCCAACTGGCATCTTCCCCTCCCTCTTTAATCACTCTCCCTTTCCAACCTCCAGCTCATTCCTCCCCTGCCGCTCCTCTTCCCATAGGTGTCCCAAAGGGCTTGGTTATTTGTCCCCTTGTCTTCTCCCACTACAGAACCTCACTACTCAACATCATTACTAACACTTACAGATTTCACTATCACCTCCATGCCGATGACACACAGATCTAACTCTCCTCCCTTAACCTCTCACCCTCTCTACTGTCCAATTTTCCTGACTGGGCTCTGAGGGGTCATCGACAAGGAATTTGGTAGATCTGAAGACAGAAAGTAGGGGAGCCATGCTGCAAAGTTGTCCAGGAATTAGGAGTGGGGACTAGAGGGTAGTAGATGACAGCAACCATGAGGTTAATGGGGTGAATGAAGCAGATGTAATGGGTTTTAAGGAGGAGAATGTGAGGAAGGGCTCGGTTAGAGGAGCATATAGGATGCCTACACTGGCGCCTGGGTAGTCACCGGATCCAGGAGAGGCCACCATAGAATAATGTGACAGAGGAGGTTGTGTCTAAAGGAAGTGAGTCATTGCTCGAATCAGATTCTTCCTATCCACCGAAGCGACTGAGATGCTAATGCTCTCTTTAATCTCCCGTATAGACTACTGCAACATCATCCTATGTGGTCTCCCACTGACCAAACTCTCACCCTTACAATCCATATGCAACACAGCAGCTAGACTCATCTTCCTCTCCCACCATCTCTACCTGCCCACTCTGCCAATCTCTACATTGGCTTCCAACCTGCTTCAGAATGCTGTTTAAATTCCTCACAACAACCTACTTGGTGATCTCATTCCTCTGCCTCGTACCTCTTCTAGCTCCTGTCCATCCACACTCCTGCCCACCCTCTCTGATCTGCTAACAACTCACTCCCCACATGATTTCTACTGGAATTACCTATCTAAACGTATTAGGCTTTCTAACACCCACCAAGCCTTCAATAGCTCCCTCAAAACCCAATTCTTCAGATTGATTTACACCTCCTCCACCTAATCTTTCTACCCCCTCCATCCTTATCCTAGTACTCCATTTTGTTTTCCATTTCACACTCTACTATGCTGTACTCTACTCACTATGTTCTAGAGGACTACATCACCCGACACCCCTTATCAAAAAAATACCAGCACCATTCTTCTGGCACAATTACAGGCCAGGCCAATGGTTTACCGGACTGTGGAAACCCTAATTACAAGCCCCCTTATGCCTTTCCAGGTATCATCTATGCCTACCCTAATGGAGCATCCTGGGAGTTGTATTGTATATTTACAACACCCGGGCCCTTATTCACAAAAAAAAAAAAAAAAATATGTTCCAAAGCAATCAATCAGATTCTTGCTCTCAGTTTCATACATTCTGGAGAATGCCAGCTTGAATCTGATTGGTTACTATGGGCAACATCTTCACTTTTTCATTCCTGCAGTTTAGTGAATAAAGGTTGTGGAACGTCAATGGTTGCTTGACATTGGTCTACACGATGATAGTGTTGCGTTCAAAGTTTTCAAGGTGATGCTAACAAGAAAGCAGCATCTATAGTTTTTTGCAGATATTTGTTCACAGAGATTAAACAAGAATGAAGTAATAAGAACCTGATTATCTCATTGTACTTCCCTATAGCAGGCGCACTGCAACTTAAACTTTATGCAAACTGACTGATTTCAAGAACTTTGTTGTGTAACTACGATAAACATCCTCTTCTCTGAATGAAAATTTCCATTCTTTCACTCATATCCTTTCCATTTATAAATAAATACTCTGAAAAGTAAAATGAAATAAGTTAAAAGATATGTATATCTGAGCTGTTGCTATGTTCCTATCACGTTATTAAACAGCATAGTGTCCATTCACCAAGCAACCATGCACACCCTATGAAATAAAGAGACGGACAACAATGGCTGGGTTTAAAAAGGGAGCTCTTATAGTGTTTATTAATAATATTGAGCTGGAATTTAACTGTAATGTCAACCAGGTGGCCCAATAGCAGATGGGGGGGGATCAGCAATACCAACTTACCATGAGGTCAATCCACCTTGACCTCAGCGAGTTTTGCCGGTGCCTCCTGCCAGCACTAACCCATCAGAATTAGACCACCCCAACCGCAAGATGGTTACCTATTGAACCCAACCTCTAGGGTGTGGTGTCACACTATATTTCACACTGTAGATGCCCCCCTCACATGTCACACTGTACCTGGTGTCACTCATATGTCTCACTGTACCTGATGCCCCCTCACATTAATCTTGATGATCTCCCCAGTGGTCATTTTGAAGCTAAAATAGGTCTTGGCCATGTCAGCTATGTCCTCCAGTCTCTCCCAGCAGCCTGATAATATGAGGGATATCCCAAGATCCTTATAAAGCCCAAGGAGGACAACCAGATGGGTCTCCCCCTGGAACACCGCATGATTTAACCCGGCTTGTAAATCGAACTAAGAATATTAGAATTCTGGATGTGAAACAGCAAGATTTAGACTTCTGCACCTTTGTCATTTTCTAGGGGTACCTATAGCTTTAATACCTGAGAGCCCGTATTATAGATAGCGGAACAATTAATATTGATAGAGCCTTACAGCCATACATCTATCTGGAGTAAACACCTGGCGATTGACATTGGCAGTATGTTTAGATGGTCAGAAGCTTCACCAAAGAGGGAGAATTGGACACAATCAGATTAATGTGATAGCATCAGTTTCACATCAGGGATTATATCTGCAAACAGATGGAGAGGGGACATAATGAGATACAGTCCCTCACAAGCCATTTATCAAACATCTAAAGAATGACACTCTCTGTATTAAGCAGAGCATCACATCTAGAAAACAGGGAAATAAAAGGATTTTGCTTGTACGTCATGCTTTTCTTCCATTTTCTAATAAACTTACCATGTAATGGCATCCATCTAAATGACATTTATTCTATAATTGCATATGTAATGCCTTGCAAATACGGAGCATCTTCCTAACATGGCAACTGTGTTTTACATTTTTTAGGCTGGGGACGTCAGACCAGTTAAAAAGTAGACAATGAAGTCTCTCCATAACTATTAGGGAAACACATTAATCACGGTCTAGCTCTGATTCTTTGGGGAAAACGGTCTCAAGTCCTGTTTGTGTGACAAGTGTATTGACAGCCTAACAACAGTGCAGCCCTGCTCCAGTGACAGTGAGGTCTGCGTGAGACTCGTTCTGGCAGATAAATCATGACTTATCATTTACTAATTCCTCCCTGTGTGTTTTCTTATCTAAAAATGTATATGGCTAACATATATAATAACACTATAGCCATTCTGCACTTTAGATCGCTGGAAACTGAACCAACGTCCTCAGGAGCAGTGATTCAGGAGCAGTGATTCAGGAGCAGTGATTCAGGAGCANCAGTGATTCAGGAGCAGTGATTCAGGAGCAGTGATTCAGGAGCAGTGATTCAGGAGCAATGATTCAGGAGCAGTGATTCAGGAGCAGTGATTCAGTTAGCGGCAGAATCATTGCAAACTGGTGGTATCCATACTGAGCCAGCAAATACCAGAAAGCATCACCTGGAAATATAAACATTGAGCAATCTCCAATCTGAAACTTCATTCATCTGATTATAATCAACATAGTGATTTAAAAATGTCCTTTATCATAATAGTAAATAAAATATTTATTATATAGATATTAAAAAATGACATGACAATTTTTTTTCCAACAAAACAGTTGTGAGTCATATTTTTATTGCCATAAATGAGTCCAAAATGTTAACAAACTATTTTGCAACACGTGTAAAGGTTAGATTTTTTTTTTAAATGTACCAATTTATTAATAATTATAATAATAGTAATAATAACAATAATAATAACCTGCCAGATACAGACGGATTCTTCCCCACCCTTGGACTGCCATCTGACAGATGGTGTGTTTACAATATTTTTATTGTTGTTTGATGGAGTGTTTTGGTTATTTTTGTTGTTGTTTGATGGAGTGTTTTGGTTATTTTTATTGTTGGTTGGTGGGACGTTTTTGCCATTTTTGCCGTTTTCTCGTTTGTCCAGTTCAGCAACAGCTTTCTTCACCCAATCCATACTGGGGTCTGCACATAACTCCTTATTGTTGACTGTTACAAACCTAGATAAAACATAAGAAATTAATAGAGTTAGATTTATTATGTCATTAGATATAATTGAATTATCATTATTGTGGATGTTTATATTGAATAAAGATTAACCACTACTGGTTATTCAGCATAACATTTTCCCTATCCATGTTTCTGATTAAACTCTGTTCCTGCACCCAGTGCCGGCGCTAGGTCTGCGGGCGCCCTAGGCAGACCTAGCGCCGCCCCCCCTTTGTAGCCACGTCACGACGCTTCGTAACCACCGCAGAGGGCGGTGGAATGGTCCCGTCTGCCCTCCCGGTGTTTTATTAACGTTTACCCCCCCGCCTCGCTGCCGCCCCTCCCCCGGCCGGCCGCCCTAGGCGAGTTCGCCTAATGGGCGTGCCGGCCCTGCCTGCACCATCTTCTTGGGGAATGAATGCTCAGGCTCAGCCGATGCTCCATTCTCTTATGCTCCTATTTTAACTAAACTATGGAATTGGCAACCAATCAGATTCGAGCTCTCATTTTCCTATTACATACTAGAGTATGTCAGTGAGAGTCTGATTGGTTGCTATGGGAAATCAAATTTTTTCAATTGAGTTGAAGTTTAGATAAAGATACTCACAGAATAGCTTCTATAGGCAGGGTTTGGCGAATGTAACTCTTCAAACCGGAAAGAGGAACTTTGGCTTTTTGTACTTCCAAACAGATTTTATTACCTACGGCAAAGATTCCTAATCCTATAAAAAATAAGTTATACAATTATTATTACTATTTATGTAACTCATGGCAGTAATCAGTGAACTATACTGCAAAATTACCCTCAATTCTGCTACTAACACTGCTGTAACAAGAGGGATTTAACTGATTTAACTAGAAATCTCCATTCACGGCTATTATCTGCTATGTATCATTTCTGCTGCTTCTTAATGTTCCATAACACCATACGGTTTAAACCAGGAATTTGAAACCAAATGGTTCCTATAAAAGAATGTCTGCATTTGTTAATCTATGTTTTCTCTTTATTCACCAAGGGTTTGGGATTACATTATATCACGCCCAGAATACGGTCATACCACCCTGGATGACGCCCAACCACGTCTAATCTTGGAAGCTAAGCAGGGTGGGCCCAGCCAGTACCCAGATGGGTGACCGCTGGAGAAGACCGGGGACCGTACAAAAAGGGTTAGTGTTATCGGTATGAAGATCAGCCATCAACCCAAAGGTGTAAAAGGGTTAACATTAAGTTTGTTCAACTATGATTTTGAATCCCTTATAAGTCAGTTGTACTAAGTTTACCGTTTGACTTTTTAAAGTTGAAAGTCCTTTGCAGGCTTCTTTTGTTTACATTAGTCCTCATAAAGTAAAGTTGTACATAACACTCACGTAGAATTATCCCTCTGAGTAAGGAATACAAACCGCATCCTCATATTTCTTTCTATATGTTTACTCATATTTGTCTAGATCTTCACTTGTTTGTGTATTGTTTTTTGTTAAAAGATAGAGAGATACATATTTATGTTCTTTTTCACTATGTTAAATGTCTCTAGGTATAAAGAAATGCAAGTGTATGAGTATAGATTATTGCATTAGTGCATATTTTATATATGAAGGTGTATATTCTTTATATCTTATTATCATTAATCGATATACACAAAGTTATATGTATATTCTCACTTCACAGCTTAAACTCACAAAAAAAAGTGTAGCTCTATTAGAAATAACAAAACTCGCCATTTGTGTATAAATAATTTTTATTAAAAATTCACTCTTTTGTATTAGTGTATATCAACATTTTACTAAATCACATTAGACTATTAAGATTTGACATATAGTCACTCACAGTCACAACATATTGTCATCACTTGGTATTACTTCACTATGCAAAGTACAGATTATGTATGTAGAGGTAATAGTTAGATATGCGTTTCCACTTTAAGTGTCAATATGGCAAACCTCCATTCAGATTAACCTTTTCTTTTCCATGATTGGGTCATACAGGGAGTTTAGACAAAACTCTCAGGTGTCTTATTTCAAAGTGGTTTTACTCTGAATAGTTTATGTGGGTCAGGACAAACTCATACAGACCCGTGTTTCGGTGATTGAGGAGAGTATAAGAAGCGCTCTGGAACGACTGTCCTATATCGCTCTGAGGAAGGGGGAGGAGCCCCCAAAACGCGTCAGCGTCTTTGACAGTCCTGTGAGAGACTCCCGCCCCCTCTACACGTGCACGCCAGGAGGTTTCAATGAAGCGGTTTTTCCATCTACCCTGACGGACGTTTTCCATCCAGCAACCCGGGCTTACTGCTGCTCCGTCATTGCCTCTGGATTTCGGTACACACTGTTAGTAGCTGGGTACGAGTTCTTTCTATTTATTTATTTATTTATTTATTTCTTAATTGGATATATTGTCTTCATTTTATCATTGATTTTTTTTATTATATGTATTAAACATCATGTTTTAATTATAATTACATATCACTTAACCTTTTTTCTCTTGTGTTTTCTTTTTCTTTTGAGATTTCTATCCAAACAAGTCTGTATGAGTTATACCATAGACATTGGACCCAGAGCATAAGGGAACTTTACCCCTGACCCACTTAAACTACTATTGCATGGTCACTCTCAAAGGGCTCCCGTAACACTGTACCTTCTCTATTAATGTTGTTCTTTTTCTTGGGTATGGTGAACCCTATTACAGTGTAGGTAGAAGCCCCTTGAGAATACGATTAGCGCCTCAAGCATAATAATTGTTCAATATAAACTTCTTGATATAGTAAATCATTGCCTGTTGCACAATTAGGGATATCCTGGAACATTTGCCGTTAGCAGAGGCGGAACTACCGGCAGTGCAGCAGGTGCAGGGCACCGGGGCACATGAGGTTCCTGGGGCCAATATGTTTCCAGGGACTCATGTGGCTGCTGGTGCCTGCATCTGCTGCAGATGTCCCCC
>JABWIB010000672.1:87485-95575 GCA_016617825.1 Platyplectrum ornatum | reverse complement strand
AAAAAATTTTGTCATGTGTAACAATGTGCTGCTATTTGCAAAATCATAGAAAAAGTTATTTTTTAAAGTAATTAACATATAATAATATAGTAATGCTTTACTAGTTTTATTCTTATACTGGTTAGACGGATGTGTATCTTTCAGCTGTATGTTAAGTCTGTAGGCCTGTTCTCAGTCTGCAGTCAAGAGCTTTTATTAAATAAATATCTGAGCTGGTGCAGGGATTCTGGAGAAATCGAGCAGAAATGTGGCTACAGACTACAGCTGTGATGCTCATTCAAATATAGTGCCCCCCCCATTATATTAATACTTGTTCACTTTACAAAAATATTTTTATCAGCTGCTTTCATGCTGCAGATTGGCACTCCAAAATCTTGTCACATTTTTTCATATGTATATCTTAAATCAGACTATAATAGAACCTTGGCAAAATATTGACATCACTTCCGGTCTGAATAACTTTACATTAACACAAAACAAGAAAAATCTAATGATAAAATTGTATATTTCTGTATTAAAATGATTTTAAATTTTCTGCTGTATTGCTTTTTTACATTTTTGTATAGTGAAATCATTTCCATGCAAAGCACAATTCCTTTTTAAAAAAAACAAACTACTGTTTCTGTTTTAGAAAAAGACTTTTTGTTCTCCAGGAAAATGTAAACTGAATTTCTAACTCTACTGCTGATAGCTATAAATTAGCAATTTCCCCAATCACCTATTCTTTTCAGTTATTCTTTTCCTCCTCCTGATTAGAAGCCCTCTTGTGCCAAAATGTTGTTCCTGTGATCCACGGGTATACTATCAAAACTCAGTTTTTTATTCTAAACGTGTGGTGCCAATTGGGCAATCGAAACGGCTGCCTTGTATGCGTTTTGGCAGCAAAATATCACTCAAAAGGGTCACAAAATCTGGGAGTGCATAACGAAATTTATCTAAGGGAAAATACAGAATTTAAATAACACTTTTTAGCCCAGCGAGCATGAATTATTAATATTATTGTATCGCTGGAAGCCTCAAACACCTGCTACATTTAGAAATTAAAAGACTTTTAACTGGATTCAAGTAAACTATAGACCCTTTTCATTTTACTATGTTTACAGAATGACACAAAAACCTTCTGTCTCAGGTAATAAAGCAATTTTTAAAGCTCTAGAGAAGAAACAATCAATGCACAGAAGCAGGGACTGTAAAGGACTTCGAGTGACTATTCTGCTATATATTTTTATGACATAATTATATTTATCTTAGAAAAAGTCATCAGAAACCTAAACCTCTCATACACAAAAAGAAAAAGCCAGTCTAATCTTTCCAAATGTTTGATATTCATAGTCTTACTCAAAGGTCTCTCAATATGTCATGTGTGTAATATCAATGCAAAATTTGGCACCAGTCACCACCAGCAATATGTTTCAATAAGGTAATTTTCTTTCTGCCTAAGAACATCAGCAGGGTGCAATCCTGAACTAAAACAGAGTATGACATCTTATTCAAGCATACATCTGGAGGACAAAACTATACTTCATTAAAGAAAATGGGATTTTAGGATTGATTTGACAAGCAGTAAAATGTGGATTACATACAGTATAACATTTAAAGAAAATCTCTTTGTGTGTGTATATACATATATAATATATTATATATATTTATATATATATATATATATATATATATATATATATACATATGTATATGTGCGATTTATATATATATATTGTACATATACAGAAATCGTACATATACAGGAATCGCACACAGTGTATGTTCTATCCAGAATTGCATAGACCTGTATTGGGTTTTATAATCTTTGCATTTAAAGCATTTGAATTTTTTTTACAATACCATAGCATATAATAATTATATATATTATATATTTATTTCTCTTAATCAAATTTTTTCCATAATAGTATTTTGTTTCCTTATAAAAATGACAATTTTCACATTGATAATTTCTCCATTATATTTCCCATTCTCTGCACCTAAAACTTACACCCTGAGATGGTGTAAGTGTATGGACAAATAGATGCGGAGGCAAGCAGAGGGGCAGCATGGCAACCATGCTTGCTCCTGTACTGAGCATGGGCAGTGCTCATTTTTGCTGTGCTTCTATCTAGAAAACAGTCATATGCGCATCTGGATTTTCTCCATAATGAATATATATTAAAATGCTATAAAATACTAACATCATTTCATAATAATTTTTCCTATTTTAATAACTGAATCAAAGTTAGAGAATGGCGCTTATTAACAATAATGTTTGATATGTTCATTTCTATATTATCCATAAAATGACTGTAAATAAGCCACATAAAATTGTACTGCTATATTTATTAGGGGTAGTCTTTTGGTAAGTGTCTCTGTTTCGTGTTCATTTTGTACAGGGTAAAATAGTTTTGTGAAAAGTGTGCACATAATAAAGGATGTCAACAGCAATATAGATATGCTACAGTGATCTTGTCGTCTTGATGTGGTAAATGAACCAGAATGACCCTGCAAAGTATCCTGACTTCAACATGACGTGCTGACAAAAGGTCTTTTGGGAATCATATGACTCAAAAAATGTCAAGCGCAATTCTAAAGATTTAAACCTTTTTTAAATCAGGAATGGAAGATTGTACGTAAAAAAGAATGTACCTAAAAAATGACCAGTTACTATACTGGAAGGGGGGATAGTTTTAGATCTTGAATAATTGCCAATTAATATATTCTTGTGTTAATTTTTGGTGATTTTTTTTTTTAATGACCTGTTTTGATTGTATATCTTGACAAATAATCATAGTGAGCAATGAGGGCCTTCTCAAATAAGATCCGTAGCCTCATACCTTTGATATCATCTGTAAAAAGTAAAGATGCATTGGCGGTTTGTTATAGTCTTTTATTTTACGTTTGTTTTCCACATAATTGGCAAGAGATCATTGTGCTGCCTGTTTCTTTTTATCATTAATTGGTGACATTTGCATACTATGGCTAAATCAGGCAGTAAAGGCACTTGTGAGACAAGCAGGGGGTAGAAATACGCAAAGTATGCCAGTTGAAGATCTTACAGCCCCCTTGGCACTAATTCATACTGGATTATTCTAAGGAACGGGCTGTAAATTCCACTATTTTCAACTTTCAGCATTTATGTTTAGATTTTCAGTATTTGCAATGTTGATGAAAGGTTTTTGCATGCTGTATTTTCAATTGTTTTCAGTAAGGCACTATTAGCAGTAAGCAAAAGCCGGAACCAAACAAAGTCTATTGGCTAAAACTGATATAGCTAAGTTCATGGGCTGCAACCCCTTTAAACACAACTTACGTGACATCAGGTTGACACAGACAACAGATGGAATGGGTCAGCACAACTTCAGGTTCTATTCATGCTTTAATCCAAATGTAGATGCTGCATGGCCATTATTATACTAAAAACAATGTATTTTATATTCGTTCATAAAATATACTACGTCAATCGGCGCACACTCAACTAAATATTTTCAAACAATTTTCAAGTTATGTAGCAATACAATACATTTGATCTACTCTGCCATACCTTTTTTAAAAATAACTCACAATATATATATTTTTAAGTCTGTTCTTTTAATACTATTATTTTGAAAACTGTATATTTTACATTTTAAGTTTATAGATAGGTCTAGTGTCATTTTTGAGTATACATAATCCAGGAAAATGAAAAACTCCCTAAATATTAACACCAGCCCCCTTCTGTATATGCCTCTCAACCTATATTTCAGTTAATTTTCTATGCTTTGTTTTATTATTTTAAAATGTTCCTATATCTTTTTTTTTAACATGCTAATTATTAGCCATTTCATAAAATTTTTATATACTAAGATGTGTTAACTTTATTCTGCCAGCATTTTCATCTTGCTTACATTTATTATATGCTGCCAATTTATGATTTCATAGAAGACACTAAAGCCTTAGCAACAAGATCCAATGTTTTTTTTTTTTACATAAAATGCGTTTAATTTGACTCACTGTATTACAAACAATATAATCCCTCTTCTGATTTCAACATGATCGACTAATCTGCTCAAAGGGATAAGCCTTGTCCCAGCCATGATGACAGGCTTAGAGAATAATAAAAATTAGGGCATTCTAACAGATTATAAACTGTAACAACAGATAAGGCTTATGAATAAGCAATTTACTACAGGTGGTTATTTATGGAAATACCGCATAAAAGATGAATGGGTTAATTTCAAAAGGTATTGCTCTTTAGCTAAAGGATAATAATACAGACACACAGTTTATATGAATCTTTCTTTGTAATTTTTTTTTTTAAAGTGTGTTTATGATTTTTTTTTAATATTGGCGTTTAGATGAAGCTAAATGGTCTTTGTAGGAGCTGGATTAATTTTTGGCAAATTGATGAAATAACAACATAAGAATGACTGTAATCTAGGCTGATTTGGAAAAAAGTCTAGAATTAAATTACACAAGCTATATTAAAAAAAATAAATAAATAGATGAGAAAAGTCACTTTAGGCCTGGGAACCATATTCATACTTGAGTACTTTAGGCTACTATTACAAGCCTCTTGTATAAGTAAGCCTAACAGTAACATTTGCATATTAATTCAATTGATACGCTACAGATGTTCTGGCGATATGCAACCTCGGGAGCGGCATTGCATCATCGCACCCATATCTCACAGATGTATGGTCATCATTAGACATGGTGGGCCTTCCCCTCCACTCACCAAATCTTTGCAAGGTAGGTGGGAGGAACCATTTAAATTAACCAGCAATGGTAGGATTTAAGACTTTAGTGTAACATTTTCCCCAACATTCTCAGATGTGAATTAATTAGAATAGTGTCTCTCAACCTTTTTCTGTTGTATTCCTGTGACCCATTATGAAATGTGATCAAGCACCACTAACTAACCTTGCTCTTCCCCCATTAGCTTATTATTTTCTTCTACACATCCCTCTCTCTATACAACTTTTATTAGAAGAATGACTAATGAATATATATATTTAATGATATATATATATATATATATATATATATATATATATATATATAAAGATAGATAGATAGATAAATATCACATAGATAGATAGACAGACAGACAGACAGACAGATAGATAGATAGATAGATAGATAGATATGAGATAGATTAATTTCATCATTTATGTATTTTTTATGTACATAAAAGTGGCAAAAGCACACCCTTTCTGGCTCCATTTCTATAATGGGTTATATCAGTACATAAATGTAAATAATTAAACAGTGTAGGAGGGCACCTGCCACTTTTCAATAGATGGGCAGCCCCCCTTTTCCTATGTGAACCAGATCGGTATAGAGGGGATTCAGTGTTTGGTCTCTCCTAGGGTGCCCAGAGACCTAGGAACAGCCCTGCACACAGGAAATGTGTGTCACTGACATAGTCTCTAAGCATTAATACTAGCCAATTCTACCACATCGCATAAGATGTCATAGTATATGTTCTTACTTTAGGTGCCATTTTATTCATAGGGAGAGGATACATCTGCCATAATACGGCAATGGGCCATCTCTATCTCAAATATACATGTCTATGTACATCTGTATGAAATGTATTTGCACAAACACAGTACTTATATTGGAATTTACCTCTCCGATCCTGTACTTCCACTACACATGTAGGTCAGTATAACCGCTATGCATAATGCATGTACAAACGGATTCTGGGTGTAACTGTGATTTAATGAAAGATACCATATAAACCATAATACTCTTCTTCAAGCATCATTATTTCTACAGTGGCATCAATTGTGCGTAACATGTATATAAACATCCATTCAGACTTGTGACATACGTACTACAGGCAATTATACTGTAAATGTCCTGTTAATGAGAAGATGTTAATTGAATTTCATACACTTTCCATTGTAAGTGTTTGACAATGACGAAAAAAAGCAACCATATAGTGATGGGAAGCAAAAAGGTTTGTATTTTGTGTATTTCATTTAAACTAGAACATGACTCTTAGTTCTTATTTATTCTTTCCAATAAAATCCAGATTTATTTTGAAAAGCATGAATTCATCGGAATATTCAGCTAAGTTGCTTTAAAGGGTGACTGTGGTAGGTATGATCTTTAAAAATATTCACAAACAAGTAAAATAGACTTCATAGCTAAAGTTCAAACACTAAAAATATGCACCAAGAAAACCAGACATGACAGACTACAAAATTATTTTTACTGCACACTAGTGTCGAATCTAAACAAGTGGAGAAGATTGTTCATTTACAAACGTTTACTTTATGCCTCTGCCTGACATATGTGGGATTAGGTACACAACCAAATGTAGTTTATGACCCTCGACAAACTACTGACTTTTATAAATTTACATGTAGCCTACTGTCAACCCCAGACTGTTCCATTTTAACATTTTTGGATGAAATATTTTACAATGCTTCTGGCTATTGACATATGATTGTCACTAAACTTAGACCACCATGAATGGAGTTTATCCATGTTTCCTATAAAAATGAATCTCAGATGTTGCTGTCCGTGTGATAGAAAGTACTTGCCTGCAACATAATGATGTCTGTCGCAGTTGTGAATATTGTAAGAATTATTTTCATAAAGCTAGCAGTAATACTATTAGTAATACTAAAGATTATGTTTTGTTTTAATGGATAATGGATTGGATTGTGACCTCCATGTATACACACTCAAGTACAGACAGGAGGAGCCACTCCCCTATTTCGTACAGGGTTACAAGCACAATAGTCTACCTTCATTTTTTCAAGTAACGCCAGGGCTGGTGCTACCATTAGGCAATAGGGTACCAGACCTGAAGGGTGCCACAACAGACTGAGGACAAATGAACCTTATATAGCATATTTCCACTGTGGTGGAAATAGGTATATAAAGTCAATTTAGCAGGTTATTGATAATAAATAGAGATAGGGATCATTATATATATATATATATATATATATATATATAATGCATGTTTCTAACATATGCATATTTCATCAGGAAAGGTGGAGAGAGGTGGCAGAGAGGAGGAGGCACGACTTTGCCTATGGCGCCCAGTCACCTAGCACCGCCCTTGAATAATGCCAAAATTAAGTATACCATACTGGTGTATCCCGGCCCACTTTAAGCACTGGTTTAGATGCTTTGAAATAAGTCATTCTTAATGGCCTACTCATCTGATAACATTATATACAGATGTGCTCTTGCTAGTTAGCAAACCATGTGATATAAGTGTGATTTGTGTAAGCCTTAATAGCATAAATATTGCTCATATCTGGCAAAATACATCCTAACTCTGATGACTTTTGACTGGTGGAGGAACTTTCCAGAACTTGCCAGGATGAAAAAGAAGACCAATACTCATTGCTATGAAAATCCCATCTTAACAGCTACTTAAATGATCCAAAACAAGGAGCTAGTAATTTTATGGAAATAAGTATCTAAAACACAGAAAGGACATAATAAACAAGACGCCAAGACGTCTAAACTGGAAAAGCGGAGATGTTGCCCATAGCAACCAACTATTTTATTATGCTGGATAACAACAATATGAGTATGGTAATGAAGCATGGCAGGGCCATAACAAGGCGCGTGCAACCAGTGCCACCTCACAGGGCACAGGAGGGAGCTAGGCTCAGCTCGATCGATCAAGCTCGATCAAAAACTGCTGAAGATCCGGCTGCGCCCAGCCCCTCGTAACATCTGCAAGAGCGATGATCACTTGACAACATTTGATCAGAGTGAGACCCAGAGTGTACTGCCATGAGATTTGAGCTCACATTCTCAGTATGTAAAATTAAATTGGGAGCTTGAATCTGATTGGATGCTATGAGCAACATCCACACTTTCCCAATCCCAGTTTAGTAAATTTAGGCCCAAGACGGTTAAACAACATGTATTTATGTTTAATATAGAAGAGACAAAAATGAAACAAAACAATAATTTCGTCGAAATATAAAAAGACATTAAAACTAATAGTGGTTTAAAAGCTTGTTGGTGTCAGCACATGAAGGAAGAAAATGCATTCAATTTGTAGCTGTACATTTTCAGTTCACAAGTTCCTCTTCCGGGCAATAGTGGAATGTGGTCAATAATTTGCGTCACAAAGTTGTCAT